>OY757905.1:84964609-85074609 GCA_963585895.1 Sepioteuthis lessoniana
TTTAGACTGAAATTTAAAAACAAAAACTAATAGCAAATTTTCGTAATAATAGCTCAATGCTTCATGGAACTTGGGAATGTTTTCTCGCGTAACCAATTTTAGAAATATTAATATAAAGCAAATAATCATCGAAATGCAATCTACAAAAGACAATGATATATATATATATATATATATATAGACTCGACAGTTTATACACATACGTGTGTGTGTGTGTGTGTGTGTGTGTGTGTGTGTGTGTGTGTGTGTGTGTGTGTGTGTGTGTGTGAGAACAAGAAGAGAATTCTGTGGAATTCACGTGCGAAGTCATATATATATATATAAATATATATGTGTGTTTGCGTGTTTGTTTATCTGTAGGCACAACAGGTACAACCTTTACAATTGTTTTTTCCTTTGACCAATATTTTATTCTTAACTTTCGGATCTCCGAATATAAAACTTGCAAGAGAAAATATAAGTAAATATCTAAAGTTATTCTATCACCCCAGAAATCGAAAGAAGAAAATTCAATTAATAGTTCCCATGCAAAATTAAGAATTCTTTTTGAAAAAGAGAGTGGTATCGTAATATTATTAAAGAGAACATAACGTTGAACCAATTTCTATATTCATAATGAGTTTAGATGGTGTCACAACGCTTGTCTAAATTAAACATATAATATCAGATACGATGTGTGATCAAAAAGTTTCGATACTAAAGCTTAAAATTTGATTTTTGATTTGACGTACGCACCGTTGAACAATTTATATGATAAAGTGATGATGTCTAGACGAAGTCTAGATGAGTCAGTGACAATTTGAAATCAGTAAATAAATAAATAGATACTCGATACTTTTTAAACAGCAGTTTTTGGCGGGACAGAACTGTACAGTTGCAGCACCTTCCATACTCACTAGACTTAACTCTGTGCAACTTTTCCTGTTTCCTAAAATTAAAATTTATCTCAAGGTCTAATAACGTACCGGTGTAATATTGTTGGGTGATACGATGCTGCAAGTGATCAGGCGTTGGCCTAAATGCCCTTTGTTTCATTTGGAGCACCAAACCCAAGTGACTGCTAACGACTAGTGTAATTTTTGGTGCTCTCTGGTAACAGTAACTGTGAATATGTTTCCAAGCAGCTAGCGCAGATCTGACCGAACATGAGTTTGATCGCACCCTTTACTGGAGGTTGGGGGGGGGGAGCAGTCGTGCAGTGAGAGCTAGTGGGCAGCCACCTCAGGGAGAACATGAAGAAAAAAAAAACCCTGAAAGCATCAAACGAAACAAACAACAGTAGCGACAAATATCTGTCAAATATCTGTACCTTCAAAATATTTCCACTAACTTTTCTCGACCTCAAAACGAATCAGGGGGTGTCCCCTTGGCGTATTGACTAACATCCTGGACTGCGACATCGTAGTAAGCGAGTTTGAACGCCAATCACGCTATTACGTTCACTTTCGCTAATACCCTAAAAAAAGGTATGAGCCTCGTTATCCCTCCAGCTATGGGTTAAATAGTACCACCACTGGTCTTCTACAAGGATGGCTTTGGCATAAATAACCCACGAAGGTTGATCTGCCATTTAACAAAGAAACCAAAAACAATACAAAAAAGTGAAACAAATGATAAAAGAATAAACAACAAAAATTGTTATTTTCATGTTTTCTTCTCCATGACCACCAAACAATCGTGTAAAGGTATTTGTCGTTTCACCCTCGACCACAACGAAGATTAACAATCATTATCATCATCGCGATAATTAGCAATCCACTGAAAGCTGTTTGCTCGCTCCCGGTTAGCATAGTAGCCGCTGTCTCCGGTAAGTTGGTATAACGAAGATAGCAGTCACTACTACCTACGATAGTGCAAGTCCTATACTTATACATTTGACATTTGCGTATCTTGATTCGTCATTATCCTCGGCTTTATCTAATAGATGATATTAAAAGAAATATGTCCGTGCAGCTTCTCACACCATGTCCAAAGAGGAGTTTCAGAGTTGCTTGGACAAACGGAAAACTCAATTAAATATGTATGCCGATTTTCAAGGAGATTATTTTGAAGAAAACTAGCGTTTCTTTCATAGTTCATTTCTGTTTTGGTAAATGCAACAACTTTTTGACTACGCTTCGTAAGTTTGGGAAATAAAAATACTTTGGTTATAAAATAGTGCTGAGCTGGGTTTGGAACCCAAAAGATGACGAAATTACAATAGAATTATTGGGATTTAGGCTTGAACCCGTATTATAAGAATGAACCTAATCACTGAAATACTAAGCTTTTTTTTAATGTGTGTGTGTGTGTGAGAGAGAGAGAGAGAGAGAGAGAGAGAGGGAGAGAGAGAGAGTTGATGTAAATGTACAGGAGTTGTTCGTCAGGCGACCAGATTACTAAAATGCAGGAGAATTTTTTAATCGTTAAATGAAACGTTAAAATTCCGCTTCTCATGAAGAAAAATAGTAATTAACACACATTACGGAGATTTAAGATGGTTGTTTCTTGGGTTCAAAGAGTTCGTTTTCTAGTGGAAATGATGTTCTCTGCTTCTGTCCATCCAAGAATATCTTCCATATTTCACTAGGTTTACTGCGCGCCCTAAGCTTATACTAATCCCATGTTAGCTCTGCTATAATCCACTTCTGCCGTGGAAGTCCGCAATAGTAACTGTTAAGACTAGTAAACTTTCGTCATTGTTTTCCCCAGTTTTCAACACGTCTGCATCAACGGACAACTGCAATGGACGCTGTCCCAACACGTGATTTCTTCTAACCAATGATATTTTACGTTATTAGTTTTTTTTCTTTCTGAAGAATTATGCATAAGCCAAGTTATCAGACTGCATTAACTTCTGGTTGACCCACTTTTCGTTCTTTCTTTGGGTTTTAAAAGTTGACAAGAAGGCACGGGTGTGTGCGCGTACACACGTGTAAACCCTACTCTTTTAGCCCATATACCCTGCTTCTATGAAATAAAAAAGAATAATACAGGAATTTGTTAAGGTGTGTACACATAGAAAACATCTCTTGTTATTACAATAACTTAAAAAAAAACAAAGAAAAGGCAAAGTGCATTTTAAAATATAGAATTCACAATGAAAGCATTTTAATGTATTTAGTTATGAAAATCCTTTTAGTATATAAAACAGAAAGGGGTAATATGAAATGATTTCACAAAATATTTAAAAATTACTTTGAGTTAAGTTATTTTTCTTTTACCACAAAGGATCAATATCCAACTTCATTGCATACTGACCATCGAATATCTGTTGTTAAATATATTTCTGCAGATAAATTTTACACTACTCTTGTCCATTCTATCGTTAGATATTAATATTTACTGTTGTATTCTCAGCTCTATTGGTGGGCTTAGAATACGCTGACTGCATCCCCTGCAGAGGGGTAAGACTCCCCCCTCCAAACACAAATTAGAGGTTTCCTAATTATGACACTAAACTGCATCTGATTGAGAGGCTCCAGTTCTGGAGATTTGAGGAGTGTGAAATAACTCTTGATTGCCATTAGTCCCAGGTAGACTTTGACCTGCAGAGGTAGTACTAATTTGGGTTCCATTGATGTGTCAAATAGAATTGTTTTAAAATTATTCGTATTCAATAGGATTGTGTACAAAAAAAACTTAAGAAACAACTACACACAAACAAATGTAAATATCAACGTACAATAAATACAATTCCCTAATGTCTTAGTATAAAATAACCCAAGAGGGTTTAACACGCCATTAAAATCAATCAATCAATCAATTTGCTAAATATCTTTCTGTACATGAACATTGCAATTCGGTCTTTCGTTCTATTGTTAGCAATCAATATTTACTCGATTGGCTACCCAATAAACCCAATTGAATCGTCAATAGAACATTTTTATCTCGCCTACATGACTTTAAAAATGTCCTTTTAAAAGTTCCTTTAAACATTTTGTGTATTACATTAATTTTAGTAGTGTTTGATGAAACGCAACCTAGGTAATAAAATTTATTTGCTTAATACTTAAAAAGAAATAAATTATATTCTTATACAAAAGAATATTTAAGGATGTTTACTCTACTGCCCTTCTTACAAATTATTTGATTCTTCAGTTAATTAAAAAAAAGGATTATTCAAACAAAAATACGTTTATTACAAACATTCATGTGAAGTTTTATATATACTACACAAGTACTTCTCTTTGTTGTTAATATTTACTTTAATCTAAAATCATATTTCAAACAAATAATGCTCAATCTCGACAAAATTATCTTTCAATATATCATTAATAAAATTGAACATTGTCATGAAAATGTGATATCTTTATTCACTGAGCCGACATTCAATTCTTTTCTTTTTTTTTATTTTGCAATGTGACAGTTATCGTTATATATTAATCATTAATACGTTTTGACTCCAAATTTCATAATTATTTATGAATAACAACCATTTTGTGCTTTCTGGTTACTTAATATACTTTATATAAATTATATAAATCAATATTATTATAATAAAATATTTAGTTAAAACTATTCAATGTTATGAACAAATACTATTATTAACCTTGCTTAGTTCGTAAACATTATTTAATTAAAATCATTCATTTTATCAATGTAAATGTATGTGGAAGGGAATACTCAGCATGCGTTTTTAACACATTTTCTTAAAATTCAAATGTCACTTAATAGTTTTCTCGCATGTATGATCACTTCTCTGCATGTATTTTTAATTAAACTCGAATATTACTTATTTCGCCCTGCAAATACAGAAATAATTGAAATAAGAAATATACGTTAATTTACGAGCGTCGTTTAAAAAGTTGCAAGCCTCATCCAGGAACATTTTTCCTGTGGCAGCACACTACTACTTCGTATGAAACTAGAAAATATAATTCAGATTTTTCAAGTTTTTTAAGAAGTGGTAGTTTTACCACAACAAAAATGTTCAGTTATGCTCTTCTTTCTGGGCGAGGCTTAGAACTTTTTGAATAACCCTTGTACAACTGTTATATTAAGTAAATCGGTTTTAATTTCAAAATGATGTTTTCTTTAAAAAAAAAAAACGGTCTGAATTAATAAAGAATAATTATCATTTATAGAGTAATTTTTTTGTTTTTATATCAGTAACGATTAAAACTGTTGTTAATGAATATTAAGATATTCAGATAACATCATTTCTTCCCTCTTTTCAAATCATCTGAAATATAATTATTTCATGTGATTCTTTAATGTTGGATTAATTATACAAACATATCTCAGTTTTTATTCACTTGGGTTCTCCAATATTTATAGAGCAATGAATCAGAAAAGAATAAGCTTTTAACATTTTGCGAAACCCACTCAGTGGTAAGAATGAATGTTTGAAAATAACATGGATTAAAAAAATTCAATAAATCTATTTTATAATATTTGTGAGTCAGAAAGATTACTTGGTTTATTCAAGTATAAATAACACCAAAATAATTCCGTCATTAGCTTTTTTAACAACATGAATTTGTTTCGCAATCTTATACCATTTTGAAGAGAACTTCCTAATTCCATTCACAGATATTTTTAGAATCTTTCTCAGCAAAAAAACTGTTCAAAGTACCTTTTTCATCTTCTAATAAATTGAATATTTTCCATTTAAAAAATTCTAAGAATGGGACACAAAGTCAATTTTTTTAGAGGAGTATACCTAGTTTATATTCAGAGTTTATTTCAGCATAGGATACAGTTTTCGAAAGGTTTTATATTCCACCATTAATGCAACTTATCCATATTGTTGTTACAACGTTGGCACACAGAAACAAACGTGGTCATTTACAAAGCTTAATTTTGTTTGCCGCAAGTTCAAAAGTATGAGTATCTAGTGAGAATCGAACTCACTATCAATGGTTTACTCACCTAGCTCGTTGACCATTACATCACACAAGTTGTACATAGAAACAAATATGTATGTATATACCCAACCCCTCTGCCACGAGTAGGATGTGACATAAGGTCAATTTTTAAGCAGAGTACAGATGGTTTGAATAAAGTTTTCCTTCTCTTAGACTGGCTGCTTAAGAATGCTTGTAGTGCAATGGTTATACTCGTAGGAAATGGACACGGAGAACCGAGATCAAATCCTGGACGAGGATGCTGGCTTTTCACTTCGAACTGATAACCCTGGGAAAAGTATGAATCCAACTAATCTCTTTCCCACTGTGGATAAATAGTTGGGCAGACTGAGTTCTTTAACCTTGGTATGGCAACCGGTTCAGGAGAAAGAAAACTCTGAATTCAAACAAGTTGAACTCCACAAAAAATTGACATTTTGTCGTATCCTATTCGTGCGGAAGGTTTGACAAATACATACCAATGTTAAAGAACCCAGTCAACCCTATTATTTATCCATAGCTAGCGAGGGAAGAACAGATGGATTCATATCTTTTCTCAGGACATTAGCGCAAATTGTAATTCAAACTACATCGTCGAGGATTTGAACTCAGATCATCGATTCTATTTCCTATCATGATAACCGTTACTGTAATTACGCCTCCCAATAAAGAAATATCTAGAAATAAGCAAATCCTCAAGTGCTCATGTACAAACGTCTTGTTGACGTTATAAAACTAAAGCAAACATCAAATTCCAAATATTTGTATATCCTCGTTATTTCTATTTTCATATCTCATCCAGTGGTAAATAAGATAAATAAAAAAAAGGGAAAATGAAAATAATGCGGAGCTAAAAAAAAAAAAAAAAAAAAAAAGTTTTCCTCAAACGTAATAAAATGTTTCATAATTATTAGATATATTTCCCAAAGGCAAGAAATGGAAACTAAAAAATAAGAAAGACATGTTCATTAAATTTATATATATATGAGGGTGGGTTGAAAATTTTAGACTGAAATTTTCATATAATGACGTCATATCTCCCGTTAAAAACTTTTTTTAGCAATGAGATTCAAGCACTGCAATACCTATAGAAGAAGTATCTTGATCGCATGGGGGACTATGTTGAATAATAAACCTCATTTGGTCACATTCCATGAAAGTATCTTGGTCAGCCGATGAAATTTTCAGCCGATTCAGTAAATTATAACTTTGTAATTGTAAGATTAAAGATATGCGAGCAGATGTATGTCTGTATGCTCTCGTACGGATCAGCAGTGTGTGTGTGTGTGTGTGTGTGTGTGTGTGTGTGTGTGTGTGTGCTTGAGCGCATGTGTGCAGCAACAGAAATATCTATGATGGCCCGTGTATTTCGTTCCTCCGTCATGATAGTTTGATTTCCTAAGTGTCCTACCTTTCTCACAGCAAAACTGACTAGTGGTGTCAGTTTCCGGTAAAATTGTTTATGTTACCACATATGTAAATTATTTGTATGGTGCTGCCATCTGTGAGTGTGTTTCGTCTATAAAATTAAACGGCAGGCGGTATATTGTCCATGCTGTTAAACACAGTATACTGCTGGATATTACTATAGTCACTGCTGTTACTCTATTACACCATCACATCATATTCAACAAGGTGGCATTTTACGGCTCTTATGCCGTGCCAACTAATGGATAGAAAAGAATATATATATATATATATATATATCATCATCATCATCATCATATCGCGCTGGTAGCACGGATATCCCTGACCCTCTCTCGCCACTCCTCCCTATCGTTCATCGCCCTAGGTAGGTCTTCAGGACAACATCCCGTATCCTCACATAGCTGCTGAATGTACGTTCGTGCTGGTCGTCCTGCTTTAGCGTGGCCATGTGTGGGGATCCATAAGAGTACATCTCTTATGAGTTCATCTCTGCTTCTCCAGCAGTGTCCTGCATGCCTGGTTCGTCTAACTTGAATAGTTTTCGTGATAGGGGGCAGGTGGCCGTACAGTTGGTGTCTTGTGGGGTGTTGCTGCCAGGACTTGTTCAGGATTGCACGCAGCATTCTTGTGTAATTGCCATCTAGCTTCTTCTCCAACCGTTTTGTTAGCGTCCATGTAGTGCAGCCATATAGCAGTATCGATGTGACCGCTGCCTGGAAGAAATTGCGTCTCATTTTATCGGTTAGGTCTGATTTCCATATAATCGATAGCCTATTGATAGCTGTCCATGCTTTTGTTAACCTCGTTTCGAAGGGGACCTCGGATTAGCCAAAAACTACCGAGGCATAACACTTACATCCATAGCAGCCAAAATCTACAATGCCCGACTAAGAAACCGCATAGAACCCAAAATCGACAACATGCTTAGAAAAAACCAAAATGGCTTCCGAAGAAATAGATCCACCACCTCACAAATATTAACCATCCGTAGAATCCTTGAAGGTGTACGGGCAAAGAACCTACAAGCGACATTAATATTTGTCGACTTTACCAAGGCTTTCGATTCCATTCACAGAGGAAAGATGGAACAAATCCTACTAGCGTACGGCATACCTGAAGAAACCGTAGCGGCAATAACGATTCTCTATAGAAACACTAAAGTAAAAGTACGATCACCGGATGGAGACACAGAATACTTTGACATTGTAGCAGGAGTACTACAAGGGGACACGCTGGCCCCGTACCTCTTTATCATTTGTCTAGACTACGTACTTAGAACATCGATTGACAAAATCAAAGAGAATGACTTCGAACTGACGAAGAAAAGAAGCAGAAGGTACCCTGCAACAACAATTACCGACGCCTACTACGCCGATGACATAGCGATACTGACAAATACACCTGACCAAGCCGAAACACTTCTGCATAGTTTGGAACGAGCAGCAGCAAGCATAGGTCTCTATGTTAATGCACACAAAACGGAATATATGTGCTATGACCAAACGGGGGACATCTCCACTCTAGAAGGAAATCCTCTTAAACTAGTAGACAAATTCACCTACCTAGGAAGCAGCGTCGAATCAACCAAAAAAGACATCGAAACGAGGTTAACAAAAGCATGGACAGCTAACATATATATATATATATATATATATATATATATATATATATATATATATATATATATCAATGCAATCATTTGATTCAAATTAGTTTAACAATTTTAAAGATCATCTTTTATCGTTCAAAATTTTAATATTTTTGATAGTGATAATGTAACGATCTGGTTCAATAAAGTAAATATATGGTGAGAGCAGTTTTAATTTAACAGGAAAATTAATGAAAATACTAATACATATAGAACTATTAACTCTTGAAAGTGTTTTTTTAATTGTATATTTCTTTTATCAAAGATATTCATTAAGTTTTCAGATTCAATTTTCTTTTAATATAAGAAATGATTGAATGAAAATACGAAAAATGGCGTCCAAATTAGACTTTGCTGCAATTTTTTCTTAGATTAATCAAATAGCGATTTCGCTGCGTTCTGCAAGTCAATGTTTAGTGAATGCTGCACAAACTTCTTGCTGTGTGCTACCAAAACCTATAGAGGCGTGCTTCGGAAAATGGTTATCACCATATAAAATATAATCAGCGATCGGAGTTCAAATTCCAGACTAGGCTGTGTTTTACATGGCACTAATGCTTTTAGGCAAAGCATGAATTCATCTTTTCTCCCTCAGCTTTGAGTAATTAGATGGAAAAACTAGGTTCTTTAGCTTTGGTTAGGCAACCAGTCAAGGAGAAAGACGATTGAATTCAAACCAGCTTTATTCCACTTAAAAATTGACCTTACATTCTGCTCGTGTTGGAGGGATTGGGTTAATACATACTTCCAAAACCTACCCCATCTACATATTATTGACAAAAGACTTTATGGCTTGTTTAAAATAAATATTATGATAACTACATGCCAGTTGAACACGTTAGTTTATAAAGCAACTGCGCTGCCATCGACATTTCATATAAAAAGCCAAATTACATCAAGTGATAGGATTTTGTTTCTCTTTTTTCATTTTTCTACTTGAAAATAAAAGGCCATTTATCTACGTCTTTGAATATTTTATATCTTTTTGCACGATATGAAATGCTTAATAAACACGAGAATATTATTCAAACTCGATGGCTTGTTTTGACATTAAGACATTAAAAGGGTTTTTTGTGCTTTATATTAATGATTTATTTTTAACCTACACTCTGTTAGATGTGTTGCGTTGACAAATAAATGCAGATAAAATAATTCCTGGGAAAGGAATTTTGTTTAATAGTTTTTAGCTTTCTTTTTACAAGATTACATTTATTTGTATTTCCCTAAATGAAAAAATCCAATGTCCACAAATCTACGAGAAAATAAAATACATTTGCATTTCATGCAAAATTAAAATTTGTCTCGCAAATAATGTAATAATGCACAGTGTAAATTTCATTAATATTTTCGGTCTTTTCGTAAGCTTCCACATAAATAATAAAATGCTTTGTTTGAAAGCCAAGACTGAGGCAGTTTTCTTCAGGATTTTTTAAAAAAAGCTTTTCATATGAACATTATATTTACTATTCTCTATGACAAAATCACACAAATATCATTTGTATCTCAGTGAACGCTGAAACCTTTTCCCTTTTGTTGATGTCATAGCACTGTTTGTTTTGTTTGTTTATTGTTTTTTTTTTTTTGTTTTTTTTTTTTTTCAAACAAAAAATGTCATTTTAGTTGAATGGTGCACTGACCATCAAACTCCATTATCTCACTTTCATTAGTAAAGAAAACTTTCCATGTATCTGTTAAACTCAGTCGTGATTTCTGTGCTTATTTTTTGTGGGCTACTGAAATCATAACACAGTGCCTGCGTAAATCTTTGACACATCAAAGAAAGTGATTGAGTAAGGTCATGTCTTCCTCTCATGCACACACATGTTATTCTTTAATCATGTGTCAAGATTGAAATGTTACAATAAAAATTGTCTTTGGACTCACTGTCACTATCAAATGAGTCCTGTGCAGCTGTACTAATCAGCATCTAATAGATTGTTGATGCTTTCTGTGCTGGCAAGTTGCTGTATTAAAAATAATATCACATCTATTTTGAACAAGCCAATTTTAGAGTTTTAAAACCCTTGTTCTGTCCTCAGAAAGGAGTGTCCTAATTATGACACTAAATTGCATCTAATGGTGAGGCTATAGTTCTGGAGATATGAGAAGTGTAGAATACTTCTTCATTATCATTACTTCCAGGTCCACTCTGACTCGAAGTGGTAGTATCTGTTAGGGCTCCATCTATTGGTCAAATAGATCTGTTTAAAAACTATTCGTATTCGTGAGGACCGTGTGCCAAAAAAAAAAATTCTTAAGAAACTACACTGAAAATATAAATATAAACAAACAATGAACGCTATTCCCTAATTTCTTGGTTTAAGATAATTCTAGACTGGTTGATATACCATTAAGATTAATCAATCAATCAATCCCTTATTCTATTTTTGGATTAATTTTTGTTTGTTACCAGATTAATTTTTTTAATTGCTTTGAATCAACTATGAACTTCTTCCAAATGACACTTATTCTCTTTATGTAACATTACATGAGATATATACTTCGATTATAGTTTGACTGATTTGTCCGTTTAACTACAAATCATCATTTCAAGAGGGTAAAATTAACATTAATGATTGAGAATCAGTAACGTGTTAAAATAAGTGTCTTCCTTAATATTCCTCCCTTGTTGAAAACCCCGTCTGTGTGGAGTAAGTTAAGACTTGGATTGCAACTGGTTGTTTTATAATCTTTTTTGCTAATTAAAATTTCCCACCGAATGTTTACAAACGGTGACCGTTACTATAAAAGATGAATTTACATAACAGACAAAAAGATTTACCAATTATATTTTTGATATCATCTTTTAAAGTTAATACTGCCCTATGAAAATTTACGTTTATTTTTTTAGAGAAAGAAGGTGACATTTAAGAGATTTAAACGTTTTTTCCCGATATTTAGCCCTAAATGAGGAGTGATATTGGAATTCGAGGCATACAAAAAAGAGTGATAAAAATAATAAAAAGAGTAAAATATTACAGTTCAAAGGACAGACTGAAGAAATTAGAATCAACTATTTTACTAGAAAGAAAAATGAGAAATGATCTGATTGAAACTTTCAAAATAACGAATGGTAGACATTTTTTCTACTCGATCTGGAAATTTATAGTCAAGACAGATTCCAAAAACTCAGTCAACTAATCTATAGGAATTTTTGATAATAGGGTAATCTATATTTTTGGAACAAATCAAAAACAGCAATAGTGTAAAAAACTTTAAGATTAAGTTAGATGATTTCAGAAATAAGGGTAAGAAAAAAAATTTAAGAAAGTATTTTTGGGAACTATCGGATTAATTACTTAAGAGAATTTGATCTGGATATAGATATTATATTAATAGTGTTTATGTTCTGTGCAAAGATTCTTTTTTTAAAGGATGATGTGAGAAGATAATAAAAAGAGGAAATGCTCGAGGCATAACAAACATAATAATAATAATATTGACCATGCGAACAAATGCTATATGCACAACCGAGAATCTGTCCTGGAGAATGAGACACACAAACTCCTGTGGGATTTTCAGATACAAACAGATCACCTAATCTCGGCAAAGCGACCAGACCTAGTAATAATCAATAACAAAAAAGAGTACTTGCCGAATTGTGGACTTTGCTGTCCCGGCTGACCACAGAGTGAAATTGAAAGAAAGCGAAAAGAAGGATAAGTACCTGGACCTTACTAGGGAATTGAAGAAACTGTGGAACATGAAAGTGATGGTTATACCAATTGTAATAAGTCCTCTTGATACAGTCATCAAAGGATTGATACCAGGACTGGAGGACTTAGAAATAAGAGGATGAGTGGAGATCATCCAAACTACATTTGAGATCGGCCAGGATACTGAGAAGAGTCCTGAAGACTTGAGGAGACTTGCTGTCACTCAAACTCCAATGAGAAACCATCAGCTAACGCCGGTTGGAAAACTCGAAAAGGAGTAAATAATAATAATAATAATAATAATAATAATAATAATAATAATAATAATAATAATAATTATAATAATAAAATGGTTTTATGCAATTATTTTACATCTCCAACAAGATGAGTTGCCTATAAATCAAATTAGTGATGTTTACTTAAATCTAATCAAGACATATAATTCGATAACTTTTCATTTTAAAGTTTCGAAAATTAAATTTTGTATGATTAGTAAATGTCTTGCTCCAACATAGCCTTTCACCGAGAATTTTTATTGAAAAAAAAACTTTTCCTTTGATAAACAATGTTCTTATATTAAAACCTTTCCCCTTTGTCTAATAAGTATGCATACTAAATTGGGTTGATGTATGTTAGAGAACAGATAAACTTTTCTCAATTATTTTTAGTAATAAGTTTAAAAAATAAGAATAAAATAAAAATCAAACAAAAAACACTCATTGCTTGGAGTGTTATTTTTTTCATCCCATTAAGATTTTTGGAGGTGTAAATATAAACATAGATTTTACATAAAGACAATAATCTATGTATTTTCTTTGTCTTGACCCTAATAAACTACGCGTGGGAAGGAGTCTCCGTGGCGTAATGGCTAAAGTACTGGTCTGCGAGTTCAAACTCCAGTTGTGCTATTATGTTCACTTTCGGATAAATATCATTAAGAAAGGTATTAGCTCCCTTTATCACTCAGCAATGGGTTGAATTGTATCACTATTGTTCTTTTACAAGGTTGGCTTTGGCATTAAATAACTTACAAAGGTTGATATATCGTTAAACAAAGAAACCAAACCAAACCAAACCTAATAAACTGGTGAATCATCGTATCCTACGAAACATAAAATTGTGCCAAGTGATTATTTCGTAGTTGCTGAGATCTTGACTTTTCTCCTCGCTGCTATTGTGTTTATGTAATGTTTCAAGATTCTTTTAGGGATTTATTTGGGACTAAGACCAATAAAATCTTTCAAATTCAATAACAGCTCAGTCAAACAAAAGACAAAACATATAAATTAAATTCCATAGGATGTAAAAAGAAATCAAAATTTAAATGAAGTTATTTTAAAGTACGTAATATTCTGCAACGCCAATTAAAGACAAAATAAAATTTATATTGCAAAGAAACTTAGAAATTGTCCACAGTACAAAAGCTACAAAGTTGCAACCCCAAATATCGTTGAAAATACAATATATATATATATATATATATATATATATATATATATATATATATATATATATATATTCAACAGAGAAGCAAACTATGGAGGAGTTGAAAAAAACAATATTCATGGAATTAATGTTCCAGCGAATAACAACAGAACAAATTCAAGCTATCATCAGACGCTACTAAAAACTATATCCTAGCCAGAAAATGGCTTAAAATTTGAAGTCTAACTCCTTCAAAAGTCAAGATAAGAGCTGAAACGAAAGCCAAAACGTAAGGTTACTATTTTTTTTAACTAAATGTTGCAAAATATAATATTCATGTCATTATATTCTCTCTTTAAAGTTTAGTGATTTCAACATGGCTGATCTCTAACCTGAAGTTTGGGTAAAAAATCATTTCTGTTCCATACAAATTATCAGAGTTTGCAACTCGTAAAAAATCCTAGTGATAATTCTATCAATTATATGTGCTGTAAACACTGACCCTTTGTTGTTTTTATTTCCAGATGTTCACATTCTCATGAAATAATCAGTTAGCTTCATTTTAGTTTTAGGACTTCCAATTAGAATACAGTTAAAAATTGAACAACGTCACAAAAGCTATCTTGCAGTCAATGATTTACAAGTATCAATTGACTAAAATTGAAAGACCTAACAATCATTCAGAAGTTTTAAAAAATGCAAGGAAACAGTGAAAGGTGGAAGGTGTTTATTTTGTTAGAACTAAATTTTTTGCAAAAGTTTTGTAGTGTACTTGCATTGTGGTTAATGATATTTTGTAAAATACTGCCTCTTCAAAAATGATCCATGTTTCAAATAAGGTATTCTGGGTCCAAACAGATTAAATGGAAAACAAAGACAATTCCTGTTATATCAACCATTCATACAATAACTACTTTGGCAACAAGAGACCATAGAAACGATGAGCTGACCTAGTAAAAGAGAACAGAAAACTACCTCTGTTAATAGTGGAAATACTGGCAAAAGGCAAGACGAAATGAATGTCTAGTGTGGACAAATAGGTGTGAGGAATAATTTCGGGTTTATCCAGATAATAATAATAATAATAATAATAATAATAATAATAATAATAATAATAATAATAAAGTTGATGACGATGCACAAGGGCTTACATCCAAGAGATAACATAGATAGACTATATGTGTCAAGAAAAGAAGGAGGAAGAGGACATGCCAGAATTGAAGATAGCATAGATGCGAGGAATCGAAGAATACATTGAAAAGAGCAAAGAGAGACTAATCAAAACAGCCAGTAACAGCACTGACAACATAAACATCAACAGAACAACAATAAATAGGAAACAGAAATGGGGAAGAAAACAACTGTATGGATATTTCAAGCGTCAAACTGTCGAAATCTCACACGAGAAGGCCTGGACATGGTTAAGAAAAGGAAACTTTACGAGAGAAACTGAATCGCTACTAATCGCAGCACCAAAAAACGTCATAAGAACCAATTAGGTTAAAGCGGAAGTGGATAAGACACAACAGAATAGCAAGTGCAGTCAGAGACGAAAACCATAAATTACATAATAAGCGAATGCAGCAAACTAGCTAAAAAGAAGTATAAAACTAGACGTGATTGGGTGGGGAAATGATCCACTGGGAATTGTACAAGAAATTTAAATTTGACCATACTACCAAATATGCACAAACCAGAATCCGCCCTAGAGAATAAGACATATAAAATTCTCTGGGATTTTGAGATACAAACAAATCACTTAATCCCAACGAGGAGATCAGACATAGTGATAATTAACAACAGGGGAAAAAAGCGAACCTGTTGTATAGTGGATTTTGACGTCCTTGCGGACAACAGAGTGAAAATTTAGAAAAACCAAGAGATACAAGTACTTGGACCTCGCCAGAGAATTAAAAAAGCTGAGGAACATGAAAGTGATAGTGATACAAATTGTAATTAATACGCTTGGAATGGCCCCTAAAGGCTTGGTAAAGGGGTTGGAAGAGTTGGAAATTGGAGAAGGAGCCGAGACCATCCAAACTACAGCATTGTTAAAATCGGTCAGAATACTAAGAAGAGTCCTTGAAACCTGAGGAGACTAGCTGTCAGTCGTACTGCAGTGAGAGACCATCAGCTAACGCTGGTGTGAAGAACTCACAAGCAATAATAATAATCATATTTTTATGTTGATGGTGTCAACAAAACAAAAACACCACTTGATAATAAGAATAAAATGCACCAAAACCATATATGAAAACCACTCTTGATGACATACCTCACATCTGTCTTCCTGCAGATAAATCTGGTTGGGATCTAAAAATCAGCAGCTGGAACAAAATCCTCAACTTACTTCAGTAGATATCAGAACCGGGATAATCCAAACCTTGACCTGCCAAGATCTTTATTACAATCAATACAAAATAAACACACAAGGGAGAAATGGTCAAAAGATGATTGTAAAAAACTGTTATATGCAGTCTTTTACACAATTAAAAAGCTATCAGGAAGAAAAGTAACTAAAGAAACCTACAACATATAGCGAGAAAGTACAAAAGGTACAGATACGCACTTAGATCCCAATGAATTAGTGAATATGAGAATATATATCCTTAAAATCAACCGTTTAACAGATGCTGAAAAAAGATAGTATTAAAGAACAGGTAGTCGCTGATATCCCACGAACTGAAAATGTAGCACTTGAAATGAGCTTAGTTAATAATGAAACAGTCAAGAAATGGTTGTATAAAAACTTCAGCAATAAAAAATAAATATAACAAATTAAAGAATAGCCAACCTCAAATAGAAAACCCAAAATACGTACACAAAAAAGATTAAAATCGACGAAACGAAACAAAATGTAATCTGACAATTCGCTAAGGTAACTAATACTAATGTGAAAGACAGAACACATCTAAAAAAATTTTTAAATGTCAAAAACATGATGCAAATAAAGTTGGCAAACTATGCCATAGAAGATTTTCTACAAGACTTTAAACGAAAATCTTAGTCTTTTAAATGAAATAATGTACGCGACTGCTGCAATAATAAGGTCAGTAACCATAGTATATAAACAAAATAGCTCTCAGCGACCCAAATGGAAATTAAAGATAGAAAAAGAAATAGTGGAATACAATGAAGAAATACCCGTACTTGATGAAAGGAATAAGGGTGTCAAAGGGAAAACTAGAAAAGTAAGAAAAATTAAAAGAAAATGAGGTAACATAAGTTGATAAGATCCCGATGATAAAATTGAAGCAAAAATCCAACTAAAGGCCCAACGTATCCCAAGATACGAAAAAGAATAAAATTCTTTAGACACAACAAAATATTTCAAGACGACCCCAAAAATTCAATTGAAAAATTGGAAAAGAGACAATAATTGTAAAGGATCCCCCCACGATATAAAAAACTAAGAACATTTTGAAGTAATATATAGAGACATAAGAAATCATATAATAAAAAAGCAAGGTGGATCGGAAATTTAAAGACACTTATGAAAATAATGAACCACAATGAACGAAAATATTACAAGAAGAGATTATAAATACACTTAAATGCACACAAAAATGTCAGTCACCTGAAATAGGTAAAATAAAATTTTTAAAAACTTTTTACACCACCATCTATCCATCACACATCACCTAATGACGAAAGTTATTTCAGAAATCATCAAAGAACTTGAAAAATGCCTGATTGGCTCACAGAACGAGTAACATACCTACCAAAAACAAAGGAAACAACAAACGCAAAAAACTAACGACTCATCATATGCTTTTCTACAAGATACAAAATAATAACACCGATTCTAAAGGTGAGAATAGCCAAATTCATAATATGTAAGGACAAAAATGATTCAAAAGCAGAATCATATGGTTACAAAGATCAGATCTTCATGAACAGAATGATCATGAAGAATTGTAGACCCAAAGAGAAATGTCTAAGTAAGGCTTGGATCAACTACAAAAAACTTGAATGTATTTTAAAAGTTCTACACATTTTAAAGATATCCCCAGTTATAATAACATTCCAAAAATACAATATGGAAACGTGGTATACTAACCTCAGATTAATTCAGGAAAAAGGTATGTTCAAAACTAATATGAACATTCACAATGGAATCTTCTAAGGGAACTCACTTTCTCCTCTTCTTTGTTTGTATAACTCTATCACCTTTTTCAATACATAGATTATGAATATAAAACCAGTACTAAATATAAATCACCTTTTCTACATAGAGAATGCAAAAATGGTGACGATTTACAAGGTCTACCAAGCGTTGTGAAAAGATCTAGTGACGACATAGGTTTGTAATTTAGTCTGGAGAAACGTGCGAAAGTTACATTTATGGAAACCTCGCTAGTAAAGTCTAAAAACATCACTCGAGATATAAACACGGAAATTACAGATTTAGAATTCAATAAACCGGTAAATGTTCAAGAATCAATAAAAAACAAGAAAAGAATGCTATAGGAGAATAAGAACCATATTCAGATCAGAATTGAATGCAAAAATAAATAGATAAATAAATAAATAAATAAATAAATAATAATAATAATAATAATAATAATAATAATAATAATAATAATAATAATAATAATAATAATAATAATAATAATAATAAAGTTATATTAATTAACACACTGGCAATACCAGTAATTCCATACAGTTTTAATATAATAAACTGGATGTTAGCTGAAATAAAAAAGATGAAGTTAGGAAACTAATAACCTGCCACAAAATGCATTACTCAATAGCAGATTTAGAACGTCTCAACAACAAGAGAGAAAGAGGCCTAACCCAACAATAATTTACCTACAAAACAATCTCTATATGATTAAAGAAATACTTAGACGCCACAACAGATTGGATGTTACAATTAATAAATACATGTGAGAAACAAAAGAAAAAATACTCAATTACTTAAGAAAGCAATGAATTTGCTAAACAACTTGACCTCACACTAAAAGAAATAGACATAAAAGATAAAGCAATAGGGACAACAAAAACATAAAAAAAGGAAGTAAAAGCACAAGGACTAAATCAATTAAAAAACATCTGGGAACAAAAAACCTTAATGGACGAGACGCATCAAGTATTAGAAATGCCGATATAGTAAAAACTACTCAATGGCTGAAAAGTGCTGGACTGATGGCAGAGACTTAAGGGTTGATAATAACGAGCGCAGAACTAGAGCCTACCAACTAAAAACTATCAGGCAAATATTTTTTAAAAAATGGATCAAACCCAATATGTAGAATGTGTGAAGAGAAAACTGAATCAATTGATCACTTATTGTCTGTTAGCCCACCAATAGAATGTAAAAATGCATGACAAATTAGGACATTATATTCATTGGAAAATATGCAAATACTATGGAAATTCGGATTGTGAAAAATTATATAAATACTCACTAGAGCAATTACAGAAGCCAAAGGAGCTACTACTTTCTGAGACTTTGTTATCCAAACTGATAGAAAAATGAAGAGCAAAGACTAGATATAGTGATTAAGGACTACAGAAGAAAAACATGCCTTCTAATTGTATGTAATTTCCAACAGATATCCAAGATATCGGTCAAAGGGAAAAATTAAATAAATAAATATAAAGGCCAGGAAATAGAAATTGAGAAAACTACTACGGTGCCAATAATAGTTAGAGCACTAGGGATGATCAAGAAAGGGAGAGATAAATACATTAATAAGATACCTGGCAGTTCCAGCCTATATGAAATAGAAAAAAAAATGGCCTTTGCAGAACTGCTCATCTCCTAATGGGAGTACTATCAATCTGATAAGAAAATAACACCCAAAAGAGATAGCAAAAAAAAAAAAAAAAAAAAAAAAACATAAATACATAGTATGCATACCTTCCCTCACCCTAAGTTTTGAGTAAAGGCCCGGTAAAGGACTGGAAGAAACGGAAAGTAAAGCGGAAAATTAAACAATAATAACCATAATAATAATAATACAGGAAAATATATTTCCATAACAATTTTTTAAATTCATTATTCAGTAAAAATCAAATTTAATCTTATTAACCAGAGAAGCTGATTTTCTTCATTAAGAAAATTTGTGAATGGAAACATTAACAATATTTCAGTAAATCTTCAGTAAGAAATCGATGACAATTCTATGCAAAATAATCAATCAAATCATATAAGATGACTTTTGCAAAATAATCAATCCCCTACCAATTCAAAAGAATTATCAAATCATATAAGATGACTTTTGCAAAATAATCAATCCCCTACCAATTCAAAAGAATTATCAAATCATATAAGATGACTTTTGCAAAATAATCAATCCCCTACCAATTCAAAAGAATTATCAAATCATATAAGATGACTTTTGCAAAATAATCAATCCCCTACCAATTCAAAAGAATTATCAAATCATATAAGATGACTTTTGCAAAATAATCAATCCCCTACCAATTCAAAAGAATTATCAAATCATATAAGATGACTTTTGCAAAATAATCAATCCCCTACCAATTCAAAAGAATTATCAAATCATATAAGATGACTTTTGCAAAATAATCAATCCCCTACCAATTCAAAAGAATTATCAAATTAAAATGCTACTGAAACTAGACTCAAAATTACAAGTGAAGTTAAAATTATCCATCACATCAAAAGCGATGTGACTTTATTGTATGAAAAAGAAAAGAAAAAAAAATAGTAATATATTCTTAAAAAAATGAACAAGTATCCTAAAAGCTAATTTTAAGAAACTAGTGTCTTTTGAGTCGTTTGGAAGCTTGGATTGTTTAGAAAAATTAAGTATAATTTTATCTGTAATTTTTTTTCCTGTGCCACTTCAGTAATAATAGCGAAGAAAAGTAACAATAGATCATATATTAATTTTTCTAATTGGTTATTTGTATCAAATATCAATGTTAAATAGTGTTAAATAGTGTTAGCATTTTATTGACCTTTTAGATGCCTGTTTTTAAGTAAAAGTTGAAGAAAACTATAAATACTTACAATAAATACACATTAAATATTGTAACTACAATAAATTGCCTTTTGATATTAACTTCACATTAGTAATTTCCCCCCAATTATTATTACTACGTCTTTGCCGAGCTTCCATTTGCTATCATTTACATAATCATTATAAATATTGAAGCACACGAGCAGCACTATGAAGAAATATTTACTTTAATACATCAGTTTGGATTCAATATTAATACAGAATAATGTTAATGTTTCATGGTCAATATTAAATATCTACGGATAATTATAGACAGTAACAAATGATGGTAAGAAAAAATAATAATCAAGATATAACAATGGATACAAATATCGCAAAACTACGGTTCATCTGGGACTTATAAATTGTAATCTGTTTGTACCAAAAATATATTTTTTGAATGTGTCAATTAACCTAAGAACACAAATGGCATTGATCATTTGAATACCAAAAAGCTTTTAAAATTTATCCGACACCTGATTTATTTGACGTATTTCTTCTTCATGACGTTCTAAAGCCTCTCGTTCTGATTTGCTCAACCACTGAGAGTCAGAACTGAAATAATCTGCATCATTATCAATTACATGTGTTCTCTTGATACTGTTTTAAAAAGACAAAAGGTGAAAAAAAAAAGAAATCAGCAGTGAAACTAAATAACATGTCAAATAAATTTTGTTCAAATTCTATGTGAAAATGATAAAATGTACAATAAGTCAAGATTTATTACAAATAATACAAAATAACAACATAAATGTCAATCGTTGGTTTACACAGAACATATGAGAAAAATTGGTGTATAACTTTCTTCTTTTTTTTACGAAGACATCATAAAGTTTATTTGGCATTATCACTCGTTGAAATGTGCGTCTTGAATTACGTCGCCGAAGGAACCAACCGAACGAATTTATGCATAACTGAAAATACACAAAATTAACATCAGGTATCCTTCCCTGGCCTTACTCAGAAAATCTCTCAAGTTTTTATTGCTATTCAAACTATTGTCATTAGTTTTTTATTTTTAGCATTTCAGCTTATACATGCATACACAGACGCGCGCGCACACACACACATTAGCACACACACACACACACACACACACACACACACACACACACACATATATATATATATATATATATATCATTTTTAAATGAGTTACAACTAATTTGTTCGCACACTAGTATTGCTATTGTTTCTACACAGTTAAATGGTTTCAATTATTGCTAACATTACTAATTCTATTTAATATTGATAATTTGTTCGCACACTAGTATTGCTATTGTTTCTACACAGTTAAATGGTTTCAATTATTGCTAACATTACTAATTCTATTTAATATTGATAATTTGTTTGCGCACTGTGAAGTGGTTACAAATATAGCTATTTAACACTATTATTCGATTCAACATTATTCATTCATTTGTACACAGTTAAATGGTTCTAAGTATTGCGATGTATCACTAACAATTCACTTAAACATCAGCAATTTGTTCACACAGTTGAATGATCGAACAGTTCTATTTCTAACAATTCAATTTAGCATAATTCATTTAATTGCACACATTTTAAAAGTCTAACAGTTCTATTTGGCCCTTAAATAGGTCCCTATCAGGTCCTACCACTCCGGGTCAGACTGGACCTAGGAGCAATGGCAACTGAAAGGGTACTCCACGTTCCCCAAAGTTCCAAGACTGGAGCCTCACCATCAGATTGTTTAGTATCATATTCAGGACACTCGTTGGGGGTCTTACTTCTCTGCAGTCGGTGTATTCTACAGCCCTAGCCGACTAGGCTGTTCAGGATTAAAAGTGACTAATAAAAAAAAATGAAAAATAGTAGAAGTCTATTCTAACCTTAAAATGAAAAAACTTTAACAACCAGTTGAAATGCACTTAAAGGCATTTTATAAAATCTTCTGTGTAATAAATGTGATTGTAAAGGTAACAAACTGGAAAACAAATGATAGGAAAATTCATTTTAATAACATTGCTCTGTAAAAATCAAATTAATTTTTCTTCACAAAAAATGTGTTCATTTATAATGTTGTTAATGACAACATTCTAGCAAAACTTCTTTGGGAAATGGAAAGGAGGGGGGAGTCTGAAAAGGCAATTCCATTTTAATTGACATAAGGAAAATGATTGGTTTTCAATTAATTCAAAAACGTTCCAAGGTTTAATATTGTTTTAGCATAAAACTGCAAGGTTATAAGCATTAGGCACGCAGTGAGGATCAAAGTCATTAAATTATAATGATCTGCAAAACAAGCTTGTTAACCATTAAGTTACAACAAAGTACCCTAACTGCTGTTGCTCATATCAAATTTTTGTATTTCAAACTGTCTTGGAAAACTTGCTCTGTTCCATTAATTTAATTAACCATTCAGTTGAATCATTTTTACCAGAATCGATTTTATAGTATCAGGAAAGTTTTATCTGAATCCATCTTGAGTATTGCCCAGTCGGGTAAGACCCCACCCCCCGCAGCAAGTGTCCTGGATATGACACTAAACAATCTGATGGTGAGGTTACTGTAATGCTGGAGCTTTGGGGAATGCGGAGCACCCCTTCATTGCCATCGCTCCTTGGTCCACTCTGGCTCGGAGTGGTTGTACCTAATAGGGTCCTATCTATGGGTCAAATAGAATTAACTGCGTACTTATGCTAAACTGAATAACTTGAAATAGAACTGTTTTGACATGTAAACTGCGTACTTATTCTAAATTGAATTGCTTGAAATAGAAGTGTTTTACTCATTGAAACTGTACTTACACTAAACTGAATTGTTTGAAATGGAACTCTTTTGATATTTAACTGTGTATGGACAAAACTATACTTATACAAAACTGAATTATTTGAATTAGAACTGTTTGACTAAACTGAATAGCTTGAAGTAAAAATGTTTTTGATAATTAAACTGTGTACTCATGCTAAACTAATTTGTTTGAAATAGAACTGATTATTTGTATAAAAATGGATTTGGCGTTAAATAACCTACAAAGGTTGATATGCCATAAAACCCAACCAACCATCTTGAGTGACATATCTTTATTATACAAGTGAGTAAAAATTCAAGCTTATGTACAATAGTAAAACACTCACTTATATATATACTCTGTAAGAAAGCATCTTTTTTTCAAAGAGATCAGTGTCTTTTTTAGTAAATCTAGAAGTGTAGATGGTTCAGTACTTCATTGATTTCATAAATTATCATGATTTATAATTAGTTTGTACCAAAAATAGATAAGAATTCAAATCGCATTGGCCATTTGAATACCAAAGAGCTTTTGAACAAATAAACAATTAACTGAAACTTGATTTATTATTTTGATGGTGCAAACAACAAAACACATTACAAACTACAACAGCACGTTGGTTCCCTTGCTTAATTCGGACTGAATAAAACGATAATCAAATTGAAAAAAGGAGGTATATCAATTATTTTGCCATCTCATAGCCGAAAATTTACTTTTTAAATAGACCATACACTACTGGTCACACACAAACATTTCATTCTCAACGATTCGCAATGATTATATGGAACCCATTAAGAGTAATGATCATCTACTATTATAGATTCCTATTCTAAATATCCAAGGATTTTTATTAGTTGAACCCCAACTTTATTTGACATCGGTTCAATACTTGTTTTCCAAGTTCAGTCCACTGAAAATGTTGTTTCGGATAATAACGAAATAAAGCAAGTGATTTTAGGCCTATAAGACGTACAGTAGTTTGCCTGAAACATTGACAACCGTCTATGGTTAGTGAAAGATTGATCATTTATTTGAAAAAGGCATATCAATCAAATAAAACCAAGACATTCAGACAGTGAAACAATAATTCAAAATGAGTTGCAGCCCACCATTAGAATTTTTACGCGACATATTTGACATTTGACATTCCCACACTATATGTACAAAACCTACAACAGGTTCTTCGGCACTCAAAAAAAAAGAAAAAAAAGAAAAAAAACAATGACAAAAATGTGAACTCATAGAATACTAAAGATTTTGAACGATGAATCAAAGAAAACATTTTATCTATTAAAAAAAGAGGTATGAGTTAACTAAAAGGTTAAGAATACTTTCATCAACAGCCGACAAAAGATCAATGTTGAAAATTACGACAAACATTCAATTTGAAGTGGCAACATGATTTTTTCCCGGTCGGTGTAGACGTTTGAATGTTTGTCGTAGTTGTAATTGGGATGTAACCTCAGTTAACACAATATCAATACTATTTTTTAGGTTAAAATCTTTTATTAGTTATATGGAAATAATAATAATGTAATATGTTGTTGGAAATATTGCAGTCGATCAGAATTGGCACGAAAAGAAAAAAAAATTTCTACGTTAAATATAAACTTTGATTCGATTTGCTTAAACTTGTTTTGATTATTAGATAGGAAAAAACTGAAAAGATCTTTATATATAAATTGTGTATACGTTGCATAAAAGTAAAAATATTTGAAAACATTTACTGTTGTTGCCGTAAAAATATAGCGAAAATATAAACGCTCAATGTGTTTAAAACACTTTTAAAAATATATGCAAAAATTCAAATAATCATTGGATATTACTTAAATTTTTCTACTTATTTATTAACATTATTCAAACATTCCCTAAAAAAATTTGAAAACAATTTTCTTATCTTCCTTTCGTTTACTATAAATATTCAAAAACTTTGATTCACGCTATTTTTTATGTTTATTTATACATTTTTTTGTTTTACAGTATTCTCTCACGATCTATATTAAAAAATCAATTTTATTTTCATGAATCTTTTAGAAGATTGCAAGAAATTATCATTGCGTAAGTAATTCGGGAAAAAGTATTTCAGGTGTTTCGTGAACATTTTAAACGTATACAGAATGAATCAAATTATTGAATGAACGCTCTGATATTTTTCCACAATATTTTTTAGTAATAAGATTGTCAATCCAGCGGAAAACATCCCACCTTTTAGTAACTATATTTTTATCGCTATACCAGAACCAGACTTTCACCTGCTGAAGCTCTATGCAGCTTAAACTAAGCAATACGAAATTTGAAACCCTTCTCTAAAAAAATTTGGGTAAAAAATTGATGAAAAAGTCACTAAATCACTTTGTGGGTTTGTGTCGAACCAATTGTAATATAATATGGAGAGTGCTCAATATCTAGGATAGAGCTATTATATAATAATAATAATAATAATAATAATAATAATAATAATAATAATAATAATAATAATAATAATAATAAATAAATAAATAAATAAATATTAGATATATATTTAATTCATGGAATTTAGACAGCGACCCCTGGGTTTCATGGAGTTTTTTGCAAAACAACAATCATCATGTTGATTGTTGTTTTAAAACTCCATGAAACCCAGGGGTCGCAGTCTAAATTCTATGAATTAAATATATATATATATATATATATATATATATATATATATATATATATATATATATATATATATATATATATATATATATATATATATATATATAATCATTTTTGATAAATTAATGTTAAAGAAGAAAGAAAAAAAATGAAAATTGCAATACTAACAATAATTCGCTTTGGTTTGCTCCCTACTACTGATTACTAATTGACAGATTTTTTAAAATCTGTTTGACACGGCCAATCAAGGTTCGCACCTGACAAAGTTACCCAATAAAGTAAGTGATATATGATCTAGTTTCATCCCTCAAAAGCTTATATAACATTTTACCTTTCATTTTACTTACAATATTCATGTAGATGCAATAAACATATTCTTTCAATAGATGAACAGATTCAATGATAAATGAAAACAATAATCGATTTTTAAATGTAAACGAAGAACTTTGAATTTGAATAAATCTTATTACTATAATGATTAATGCAGCTTCTTAATTTCTTAACCTCTATTCTTCCTTTTAAAAAAAGCTCAAATATATTAGCGTCGTTAATCTCCTTACGTTTTATTCAATATATTGTTTAGTTATCTCTGTTTTTATGTCAATCCCCAATGTAAAGATTCACGGCGAATTCGCAAAATAAAAATTATTCGAATCGCACACTTACCAAAGTTTTAATGTTTTTTTTTATGTATTTGTTGCGTGTTTAAAAGCTTAAAAGAACGAAAATACCACTTACTAGAATGACGTCATGCAAACTAGTGTATATAAAATATGTATTTGTAAAATATTCCATTGACTATATTCTTTTAAATAAGATAATGTTTATAAAGGAATACTTCATTCTTTAATATACCTTTGAGCGTTTTTTTTTACTTGATTTTTTGCAGGTTACTAAAATTATTTATCAAATATGCGTACTTAAATTGTTATCAATTATTATGACTGCTTTGTACCTACCTAAAAAGCAAATTCTATTCATACTAATATTAGTATTTACTCTTATTTCAACAATATACTTTCCACTTCTCATTCTTCTGGCAATAGTCGAGTAATCAATCTTGAAGCGTAAAAAACTCTACAGAGGCAACACAATGCCTGTCAATTTCGTTTACAAAGTAGAAAGTGAAAGTGAAAATTAACTGAGGGAGAAACAGTAATAGATTGTGTTGGAAATCTGAGTAAAATCAGTTGATCTATGGAATTTTTCAAATATGCAAATTAAAAGGTATTTGCATATTGACATTGATTTCCTTTTAACTATAAATTTTTTCATTAAAATGTTTAAATTCAATGAAAAATCAAAGAAAAATAACAGTAAGATAAAATATGCATCAGTATGAACATATTAAACCAATTATTGTATTGATAATTTTTTAAAGATAACATAGATTTTATACCAATTTTACAAATAAAACATTTAGAAAACTTTTTTGTATGAGTCAAGAGCTAAAATGCAACATTACTGTGTGTTTAGGATATGGAAACGTTTCTTTTGCTTTAAATCTAACTATTTGCTAGAGGAACAAATGTCACCATTTCTCCTTTGAAGCAATAAACATCAAAGTAACCAACTGTAATAATCGTTGACATTGTTATTTAACTAATTTTTAAAGTTCCAATGGGCAAAGCAAAGAAAGCCTCATTTACCCTCTTCTATTATAGGTTTACATTTTAAAATAATATCTCAAAATAAGTAAAAATTTACATTTTACAAATGAACAATAAAACTAAATAAGTAATTTATGTTTAAATTAAAAAAAACTGAATTGATATTAATGCTTCAGCATGAGTATGCAAAAATATTAAAACCAGACAATGCATTGTTTTTTATAAGTTTTTGCGTGTAGAAATATTTTAAAACTAAAAGTCTTAATTCAGCAAATAATGGCTGTATTGCGAAAACTGAATATCAGCTGAAAACTAACTTTCTAAAAACATTAGTCAGAGGCAATATATTCTAGCAAGATATTATTTTCAAATAATCCTTAATCTGTAGTGTTTTTTGTTGGTTTTTTTTTTGCTTTTTTTGGGGTGGGGTATATAACTTTTAAAAGGGAACTTATTTCAATAGATTAAAAACATTTTTAGCATGAGCTAATTTTTGTCGATTCCATGTTCATACGTAAAAACTGCAAAAAGTTACCATTTATTTTTATCTACAGAACTTATATGATCAGTTTTATATCATACGGTGTAAAAGAAAGCTACCTCTTCCAAATGACATTTTCCTAGAATGAGTAAAGCAAATTGATTGTTGGCGGGAGGGGGGAATTTTATGTTTTATTTGTTTTAAATCATCATCATCATCAATGCAAAAAATAAAATCATCTGAAAATTAAAAAAATAATAAAAATCTAGTCATTTGAATGCCTCCCTCTATCTCATTTATATTAATTTGATTAATCTACATAGAGAGAGATGAGGCCACTAAAAAAAATTCCATTGAGAATTTGTGATTCTTCTCTTTCTCCATCAAAATCGGGCGCCTTGTGAGGTGCTTAATAAGCTAGTTTAGCAGACATTATAAGTGACTTGGATTATTACTTGGCGCCCTATACTTTTAACCTTTATTGTAACTACATTCAAAGATTGATCAATAGTCGCATTAATAAGAACATAGCTCATCGTTAATCCAGCAACATTATGTCCCATAAAATAGGAACTTTATTCACTTAATGATATCCATGATTTCGGCTAATTATTATGCCATCTCCTTTTGTCATGAAGCGTGCTTATCATAATAGTTAACATTGTACGAAAATGGAATCAATTACACGATTTCAGATCCTGAACGAGGCTACTGTTTTTTACTTCGTGCTAATGCCCTTGGGAAACATGATTCCATCTCTTCCCCTAACACTCAACTATGGGTAAATAATAGGGCAGACTAGGTTCTTTAGCTTTGTTTAAGCAACTAGTCTAGGAGAAGGAAAACTTTGAATTCAAACCAGCTATACTCTACTTAAAAATTCAAGTTGTTTCACATCCTGTCCATAGTGAAGAGGCTGAGTAAATACACAATCCTTTTTCATCAGTGTCACGAAATCTAGACTCACCTGAATCTCGTGACACTGGTTTCTGGGAGGAACGGGACCATTTTGAACTTTGCCCATGCGTACGAGCATGTCCCCCACCCTCATTAAACTAATCCTCTATCAAAACTGTGGCAGTAGTTAAATAGGGATCCCCTTTCGTCGCACAAAAATGTCATTTGCGCAGGCGAAAAATGCTAAAAAAAATTGAGTAGCTCGATATTAACACCATTTTATTTTTGTAGTAATATTTATTCTATGGACAGATTCTAACATGGGCGCTTACCGAAGCCCAAGAGGAAGAAAAACTTAAATGTAACTTAATCTAATTAATTGCAAACATTGATAATCAATGAGTAATACTATCAGTCAACTCATATAAGCTTTATTTTCATTTAAAGAGATGTGTTTTATACCAAATCGGATTAATTGGCGATAATTAATAGCAAAAAATGTCCTCTCGTCCTACATTCTCTACTTTGTCAATATATACTTTATTAAATTTATCAGAAAAATAAACCTTCTTAAAAAAATTTTAAAAAATTTTTAAAAATAAACTTACATAGAAATGTTTTCATAGAATCAATGTGGAAGTTTTTACAGAAGAAACATTTCTGTGCTGATATGGAATTATTTTCAGTGAAAATCAGAAATAGTAATTTCGAAATCAATTTTTAAATAACGAAATATTTGATTAACATCTTTGTATATCATAAATATATCGACTTATATTCTAATTTAATTGACTTAACAGTAACCATTTGAATATACTGCTGGTTCTGATGTATCGAATAACCAGCAATTTGGATCGTAAAAGATGAAAGATGGTGAAAAGGAACGATCACTCCCATTTTTCTTTCCATTCAAAGCATGGTGAAACGCGATCAACAGCTAACATAAAACTACCTCGTTGTCTTCATATTATTAAAGAAATAAGGAATTTGTTTTTAGCGTATTACCATTTAATAAGTGATAAAAAACGAACATTTATACGAGTTACTTCTTATAAACACTCATTGATACATAATTGGTCGTTTCTGTTTGAGTCATTTGTTTTCTCCTAATTTAATTTTCGATCCCCATCTTGTAATACTCCTGAATATTTTGGAGTTGGTCACTTTTGTTGAAGATTATCAAAACAATTCCTGAAAAAGACTGATTACTAAATCTACTAAATATTTCTACGGTATGGTTTTGGAACCCCAGTCGGCTGGGACTGTAGAATACGCTGACTGCATCTCTGCAGAGTGGTAAGACCACCCACCAAACGAGGGTTCTGTTATGAAACTAAACTGTATCTAATGGTGAGGTTTCAGTCTGTGAGCTTTAGGGAATCTGGAGCACCTCTTCATTGCTAGGTTCACCTTTGCTAGGAAGTACCTTTTAGAGTCCTATTTATGGGTCAAATATTTACTATACTTAAAACCATTTATTTTACTATACTTAAAACCAAGTTTTTACTCTACTTAAAACCATTTATTTGTGTGCAAACAAAAAATTGCAATACGTAAAACCATGGAACTGTATGCAAACAATAGAGCTCTGGCTTGTTTAGAAATAATGTCACCCACAATCTATTCGCCAAGCCATGAGGCATCCAGAACCATTTTTAAGTAATGAGGCATCGGGAACCATTTTTTAAACAATGAGGCATCAGGAACCATTTTTTGAGTCTTTGGTATGACTCGACCTGGTATTGAACCCCAGTTTCCCGGACCATTAGCAAACACTCTACCCACTAAGGCAATGATTTGGCGTTAAATATTTTACAAGGGTTGAAATACGATAAAACACAATCAACAAAACTAACTATGTGGTTTTGATAATTTTTTTGAAAAGATAATAAGTTCGAATTTTACCCATTCTTCAATATTTCGATTTCTATTTGTGGGTTTATTTCTATAACAAAGCAAAAAAAGGACATACTGATTTAAGTGCAACATCATTAGAATGCTTTAACTTTAAAGATAAAACATTTTCGGTCCTATTTCGCGCTAACCACGACTGTGTCTATTATAATGGTCTGCTTTCTCAAATGAGGTAAATCCAGGAATATTAAATGGTAATTATAGAATAGTTTCTCTTATTTATTTATTTATTTATTCATTTATATGTAAATAATATTTTTCATTATAGTTTATCAATTTCCGTATGTTTGTTATTGCAAGACTTACATGTCGTAGTGAGAAATCGGAAAATAAAGCAACTTCAAATCCAGTGTAGAACTTAATAGTGTGCAGTCTGCTTTCGCCTTTACCTCGATTTTGACTGGTTTCTAAGACTTAAGTTATAAATAATAATCATTAATCATAATCATGGCTTTAACTTTGATTAGACACATTGGTAATTGTGGGGTGATTGGCTAAAATGACCATTGGATCTAGCCACGGTTAAAACACAGGATACGTCATTTCTGTTGTAATCAATTTGTCATATTCTATACTCTGTTATAACGTACTTTATATAAGTGAAAATAGGATTTCTACACAGCACCATAATAAAATTTTATTGTCTTTTATCGATTAGCAGCATCGACAGTTATTATAAGGTAGCTTAAGAGAATATCTTTATAAAATTCCCCTCAAATGAGTTGATTGGTTTTATGGTATATCAACCCATGTTGAGTCATCCTAAGCCGAGTGGGTCATTTTTTTGTTTGTTTGTTTTGTTTGTTGTGTTTTTTTGTATTTGTTGTTGTTGTTCTTTTCCAATTATATAGTTTCAAGCAACTACTATTTCATAATAACCCTTTGTTTGAACACAGTCATATGGTTTGAAGAAATCCAACCAAATAGTTTTCAAGCAGATATATTTAACCACATAAATGAAACCTTAACAAATGCTACCACTTCGAATCAAAGTGGACCTAGGAATAATGGCAATAAAGGGCTGGTTCCACACATCTAAGAGCTCCAGAAATGGAGTCTCACAGTTTAGTGTTATACACAGGACACACTAGGGAGGCAGAGGCGAGGGGTTAGTTCCTCTGTAATAAAATTGATAAAAAAATTAATTGAATAAAGAACATAGGAGTTCTCAACAAAAAAAGTTTGAAAATTTTTAATGAAGTGGACAGATAAAAGCATTAATTTATGAAGTGGCCTGTGTGTGGAGGTGTGGAGCATCATAAATTTTGTGGCGTGATAAGGGAAAAGATATTTTTGTTAAATCCAATAAAAAACAATGACATTGCTTCCAATGATTTTGATGATGATAATAAAATACATAGGAGCAAAGCATCATTGAATCATCCATTAAATGTCATAAACAATAATTATTGTGTCAGAAATTTGAATTATAATCATTAATATTTTGATTTTCTGTCATGTTATTCAGAAAATACTATAAACGAATATTTTTAAAAATTTATCACAGTTTCTGGTAAATACATTTGCTTTTCTCCTCAATTAAAAATAAATAAATGCGTTATGCACTAACGTACATAGCATTAATTGTTACAAAATTAATCAAAAATAGTTTATCAAAAAAACTTTAATCTCCTGGACAAAGTTTTTCTTCAATGTATTTATCTTAATAAAAGTATTACTTTCGAGAAAAATAAATGTTAATACTTATATTCTATGATTGCTTCATATAATGCACGTTTTGATGAACAAGAAAACTGTTGCATCACTTTAAAATGAAAAATGTTTTATTTAATGGACATAAAAATAGTGTCACAAAGTATTTCAAAATGTTTTTTTAAGTTCGTATTGAATTCTATAATTTTCACAATGTGTATGTTTTAATTGATTCATATAAACGTATATGCAAATGGCAAATCGCGTTCACAAAGGTTGCACGCATACAAATCATCACTTTAAAAAAAATAACATTTTTGTTGTGCATTTTTATAAAAGTCGTGATTTAGCTACATGATTCATTTGCTTCGAAATCAGGGAAAATTAATCGCTCAACTGCATATTATATGAAGTTTATTTATAATGAAAAATATAAAGTATCAGAGTAAAATGTAATTGTGTCTTTCTTTTCTTTTCTTTTTCTTTTTTCAAATAAATAAAACAAAACCTGATTTTACTTAATGAATATGACCATAAAATATTTGGATAAATGATTGATTTTTTACAAATTTGATAAAATAATTTTACCATTAAATTGTTACCATTAGATTATCGAAAGTCCTTTAACTTGACCTAAAGAACTTTTTCATCACAAGAATCTTAATATTAATCAAGACCTTTATTTTAAAACTTCCAAGCCTTAAAATTCGGGTTAAATGACATTTAAAACAAATTACTTAAAAAGAAAAGACGTATTGTCAGTGCAATACCAAATTATGAATTTTTGAATCACTGGCTGCCCTACATATTAAACGCGTGTATAATGCGATATTATAAATCAATTCTAAAAATACGTTTCACGTTTCTTAAATTTTATACATGGAAATCTATAAATCAACAAACTATATATATATATATATATATATATGTGTGTGTGTGTGTGTGTGTGTGTGTGTGTGTGTGTGTGTGTGTGTGTGTGTGTGTGTGTGTGTGTGTGTGTGTGTGTGTGTGTGTATACGATTGAAATAAATAAAAATATGAATCTTGTATACTACAGTGTAAAAGTATTTGTTGAGAAAATATGCTTCATTTTCTTGGAGATTGCAAAATTGTATACTCTTGCAAAATCGCATACTATTATACATAGCATAAAAGGCTAAGAAAGGCTTTTTATATTTAAAATAAATAAATCACATGACAAAATACAATTTCCCTACTAATATATGCGTATCTACAACGCAAATACACAAAATGAAGAAGTGTTTTACATTTCTTTTTTACGTAAAGTAATTTCAATTTGAAAATATGACAAATATCTGAAATGTTATGTCAAAACGTATACTGGGGAAATGTGTCTAATAGAATTTCTTTGTTGTAAAAATATGTATTATAAGCCGACTGCAAGATTGATTATTTTAATGATTAAGATGCAAATCCCTGAATATAGTGATGACAGAAGGAACAACAACAACAACAACAATAATAATAATAATGGAGACCATCCAAACGACAGCATTGTTGAGAACGGCCAGAATACTAAGAAGAGTCCTGGAGACTTGAGGAGACTTGCTATCACTCAGACTCCAGTGAAAAACCATCGGCTAACGCTGATGTGAAAAGCTCTAATGAGTGAATAATAATAATAATAATAATAATAATAATAATAATAATAATAATAATAATAATAATAATAATAATAATATGTTGTTTCAAAATGAAAATAGAAGAACACGAAAAACAGGACAAATAATTGGATCTCGCTAGAGAGCTGAAAAAGTTGTGGAACATGAGAGTGACGGCTATATCGATTGTAGTTGATGCCCTTCGAACGGTCCTCAAATACCTGGAAAAGAGACTGGAGGAAATGGAGATCAAAGGAAGACTTGAGACCATCCAGACCACAACTGTCAAAATCATCTAGAATGCTTAAAAGAGTCGTGGAGACCTGAGGAAACTTGCTGTCACATGGACTTCAGTGAAAGAGCACAAATTAAAAGTGGTGTGAAAAACTCGCAAAGAGTAAAATAATAATGATGATAATGACGATGATGCTGATAATGTCCTCAATGATTAGTAATTAAGCAACTATTCTTAAACAATATAGTGAATAATAAGCATCTTGAAAATTTAAGATAGAAACATAATTCTAAATTTGATTCAAAATGAACAGCAATCTTTTTTTTTTTTTTTTTTTAGCTAAGATAATAAAAATAGTAATTAATACGGCAGAATAAAATGCTCATATTTTTCCATGCATTATTTATAGAATTACCAGGTTGTATTTTCAACTCACAATAAGTCAAAAAGTGACTCATAAAAAGACCAACCTATAAGCAAATGCCATTTAGGCTAAAATAGTCTCTGGTCATCTATAAATTAGATCTTCAAGTAATATTTATTTCAAAAGTTCGAATAAGAATAATTTAAGAATGACTTTAACCTCATAAAAAAAATATATATATATAAGCCATATTCAAGTTTGTATTATGGCAGATTTCTTGCTCCCAAATTAGCGTTAAAGCCAATGTCTTCATATTGTTTTACAAATAAAACTACCAACTGTTGGCCAAATGGTCAAATAACTTTCAAGATATCTGTGATCTATGGTCTTTTTTTTTTTCCTTTTTAACCAACTTTTAACAAATCAGAAACTGAGTTAAGATTGTGGAATTTTATAGATACGCATTCCGTTATTTCTACTTATTTTGAATAAATGTCAGAATATTTGACGACAATTTTATCGGCACACGTAAAAAATCAATTTTCTTTTACTAAATGTAAATGATGTTTCACATCATTTACATCGAAATTTGAGCTAATAAAATCCAGTCAACTCAAACAAATTATCTCAAACTCACAAATTCTATATAATAAAAAAGAAAAAGAGATTATGAAATATGTTTTTTTTTTTTAATTTTTTGCCTTTTTTTTCAATCTTATGTTAGTTTATAACGATAGTGCAAAGAAAAATCCTCTTTTCAGGGATCAAATTGTGGTATTTTATTAGTTCAATGGGATAAGCTTTTTCTAATAGAGAGCCTAAATATGAGGATCGTTCAAAAAGTTCTAAGCCTCACCCAGATTTTAGATATATCGAACACCTCTCACCCTTGTACAGAAATTGAGACAGAAATCTGAATAAGTTTTTCTAGTTTTTCAAGAAGTGGTTGTGTTGCCCCAACAAAAATGCTCAGTTGTGACTCTTTTTCTGGGTGATGCTCAGGACCTTTTAAATAACCCTCGTTTGTTTTATACGTAAAATTTCAATGAAAATAATCATGTATCTTTTTTTTCGAGGTGGGGGGTAGTATTTTGTGTCATCATCCAAAACATTATTTTCATACTTTAAAAAGATAATCTCATCATCCAACTCAAATATTTTCTCATTTCGATTTATGCTAATAGATTGCATTTTTATTTTTCCACAGATTTATTTGAATGATGTAAGCGAGGAATTAAACATCTTTAAATTGACTGAGACAGTTGTCGCTTATTGAGAATTTGCAGGGCTACGAGCAAAAATAGCCATATTATTATATTATCCAAAAATATTTAACTTTCGTTCACTTTCCTCTATTCCTGCTAGTCTTTGAAATTGAAAATCCAGGTTTTCTCCTTTCGTCATAGTCACTTTTTTTGTGTGTTGGGGGTACTCTCTCTCTCTCTCTCTCTCTCTCTCTCTCTCTCTCTCTCTCTCTCTCTCTCTCTCTCTCTCTCTCTGTGCTACACTTCTTCTCTACCGACCCATCTTTATTCGATAAAAAAACAAAAAATATATATATAAAATAAACGGCGTATTCGGCGAGTTAATGACAAAAACTTAACACAGTGTATAGCTTCCGTATTAAGAAACTGAGACTCCTATTTTTCCAGATTCCTCTAAAATGTTCGTGCAGAGGTTTTCTGTATTAACAATAAAGTTGTCTAGTTGAGTACCAACCTCTCAATTTTGTCTGTTCAAAGAAATTATTTCCAAGCGGACGCGGGGGCATAAAGTGTGCACACGCTCACACAGACACAAACATACTACACGTTTATACACATTTCACTACTTCAATGTGTCGGGCGGGGATAAAAAAAACCCTGGTATATAAAGAAATAAGAATTTTGTAAACCACAAAGTATAAAACGTATAACCTTCCTTTAAATTTTGTTTCTTACAACGAATTCATTACGTTAATTGGTTTATAAATTGGGTTTTAATTCTATCACAGAATTATCTTGTTTGATTTGACATAAATTATAAATCATAAATTATAATATGGAAATGTAAAATTAATGAGTACTATAAGTAATGGACGTGAGAATATTTGCAGATAAATTTAATTTTGATAAGATCGGCTTTGATTTTTAATTTTTAGAGAGAAAAAAAAAACAGTAGATGTGATGTTAACTTTTAAAAACATTCATTTTATTTATCAATTTTTGCTTCATATATCTAGTTTTCCATGGAAACCCAAATACTGAATTCTACACTGATTATATTTGAATGTATAAAATTTGTTATTATTATTATTATTATTATTATTATTATTATTATTATTATTATTATTATTGCTGCAGTTTTTGTAATTAGATTTACTGCTACTGTTGTTGATGATGCAGTTTTTGTTGTTGTTGCTGTTAACAACAACAACACAGAAGACTAAACTTTGTTATAGTCAACAAGAAGAAAAAAGCTTTTGTCAGCAAACTAAAGTGTGAAATTAAAGGAAAGCAACAAAAAAATGTTAATACCTGAATCAGAGAACTAAACTAAAAACTATGGAACATGAAAGTGACAGTGATGTCAATAATAGTCGGAGCACTTAAAACAATACCAAAGGACCTGGAATAGAGATTAGAATAGCTGGAGATCCAAGGAGGGATTTAGACCGTCCATGCCATAGCATTTTTTAAATCAACTAGAATACTGAGAAGAGTCCTGGAGAACTGATGAGGGTCGCTGTCACTTGGACTTCAGGAAACACCACCAGTTTGAAATGGTCATACCAAAAGAGTTTTTACTACAACAACAACAACAACAACAACAACAACAACAACAATAATAATAATAATAATAATAATAATAATAATAATAATAATATGTATGATGGAGATAGTTTGTTTTTTTTCGTTTACGTTGACATTGATTATTTGATAGTGATTATTTTTCTCAAATTCATTAACTTTAAAATAACTTGTGAGACTTGGAATGATTTTTTTATCATCACAACTCATTTCCTGGTATTCTTTCTTTCTTTCTTTTTTCTACATTTAAAAAAAACTTTTTTCTATTCTAAACGTCGTTTCCCAATAAACAACCCAATTTCAGAAAAAAATGTAAATATCCGTTTATTATTTCATATAAAAGATTTTATTTGAAATCTTCAACAAATTCGGAAATCACTGAGAGATTTTAAAATTACAATTTGATCAAAATTCAATGAATTATTAAAACAAGATTTAATGAAAAAATACACTTTTTTGAATATCCAGAATCTTTTTATTCTGAAAACTATTTGGAATGATTAACTATTCCTAATAGTAATAAATATAAAACAGCTTTATAAAAATCAATGTATGAATTATGGCATTTTATTATGGTATCAATTTTTGCTCCGATAGATAGCTCAGCAATTTTAAGTATCAGAATTTTTCCTTAATTTGCTATACCTTTGAAAGCAACAGAAACCAAATTTAATCATACACATCAAACTAAGTTTTGGTTTAAAAAGAAAATATACCCAAAATTTGATTGTCAGATTTAGAGAGAAAAAAAGAAAAGAGAAAAGAAAAAAGGAAAAAAGCAAAGAAGAGGCAAAGCAAAGAAAGGAAAGAACAGAAAAGAAACTATAAACATTTTCTAGATAAATCTGGAATAAATGATTTTCCTTAAATCGATGCAAAATACAAGAAATTTGAAACAGTTGACATTGACAAAATGTGAAAGAGAAAGAAACGCTATGCACATGTGCAAAAAATGAATAAAAAACAAATAAAAATAAAGGTGATATTTCTGTTGAATTCTAATATAATGTTTTATGCCGAACTTTGTATTTGTTCTTTTAATTAAAACATTTTTTTAAAAGTTATTTAGTTTTTCTTCTTCATAGGATTTTTTAATATGAAAAAAAAAGTAGATTATACAATAAATTTATATATATATATATATATATATATATATATATATATATATATATATATATATATATATATATATATATATATATATATATATCAAGAAATGGAAAGAATTGAAAAAAGGAAAGGGGGTAAAGATGAGATGAAAAATATGATGAGTGCAGTACAATGTACTCACATCCAGTTGGCATATATTCCAGTGGGAAGCAACAGAGCGACCAGCAAATAAACCCAGGTTTGCTTGAACGTTCGAACAACAACCGAAAAGAGGGGAATCGGACACTTCGCACGACGATAACAGTATCGTCCAGTTGCTGTAACTTCAGAATGCTCACTATCATCCCCACGTTGATATGTTCTTTCACACGACTCGTATTCCTCCTTCATATTTTGGTTATTCAAAATAGACTCGACACAGAACTTGTGTGCTTCTTTTTAAGCGATGACATAGCTCTGGCTACACACAATATTTGCATTTCAATTTTCCGAGATTCCTATAGATTTTTTTTTGTTTTGGTTTTTTTTGGGGTTTTTTTTTTTTGGGCTTTTATCTATTAAACTTTTTGCAAAATAATAATTTTACATGTTCGCGGGTATTTTGTCAAAAAGTCTGATAAAATTGAATTCAATTACAATAATTTTTATATCAGCACTGTTTTGTTTTTGTTTTTGAATTATTTTTTCCTTTAAATTTTAATCAAACATCGAACTAGATATAAATATATTGATATGTTATTCGTCATTCGTCAGAGTACATTCAAAACGAATAAAACGTTGTTTTTTTTTAATTTAGGATTTATTTTTTTATTTGTCACTTCTGTAAGATTTAACAAAGTTTTACATGTTTTTTTCTTATTTCCTGTAAGGAAAATTACCAGTTGAATAATTTAATTGGATTAAGAAGTTTTGGTATAAAAATAAGGATAGGTGTTACAATTAATGAATCGATGTTAAATTACACGTGGTTTGCCTTTCTGTTTTCTTTTTTTCTTTTTTTTTCTTTTTGGTTTTTGTTTTTTGTTTTGGACTTTTTTTTTTTTTTTTTGTTATTTATCAATTCATATTTTTCTTTGTTGATTCACATTTTTTTGTGTGTTGATTAAATTTCATAAATTCGCATTGTTCGGATTTGATTTCAGCATTTTCCACTTCCATCCATTAGTAAACTTTCGGCTTTCAGTCGATGGTTGGAGTGTTGCGTAAAATAAAGGATAATAAAGAAAATAAGCGACACCCAATGATGAATAATAGACAAATGCAAGTACTGACTTGTACACTTACACTTGCATGTGTAAACATAGATATACACTATACAGGTACTTACTTCCACTCCAAAAACAATCAATAAAAAGAAGAAAACGAGGAGGAAGACAAAGAGGAGAAGGAGTAGGAAAACTGAAGGCGGAGCCGAAAATTCTGTTTACTTCTCTAAGTTTTCTCTTCTTAATCACTAGATACATGCACACTTGTTTCACACGATGTTGCGAGAAAAAAAAAGAATGTATAAAGTACACAAAACATGTTCACATGTACAAAACATGTCAGTGTATTTTATTTAGTGTCTTTATTAGCCACTTTACATAAATCATTGATCAATTTTTTTTCTCTTATTATATTTCTTTTATTATTACTGATATCATCATTAGATTTTATTACAGTTTATTTTTCTGGAGACTTTTTCTACTCTATCTCATTAATCCTATCTTTAAATCGTTTTCTCTGTTCTTACTGAAAGCTTCTTACATTCAAACAAAATTGATTCACAAAAAATGTTTAACTTCAACATTTATTGTAAATCTTCCGTGTCTCTGAGTTTGGTTTTGTTTTTTAGAAAATGTATTTGTTCACAATTACAAATATTGAAGTATCCTATTTGTAATGAAAAATAAATTGGCAAACGAGAATGAAGCCACGATTGGTTCGTTTTCTTATGATGGTTAAAAAGTGGGTGGAGCACAGGTGGGTACATCTTCCGTAATTCCATAAAAATCAGTTTTGAAATATTTGACTTATTTAAAATAAAAACTAATTTTTTGTTCTAAAATTCACCCTAAGCGACAAGGCTTTTTGGCCACTCCTTAGCAAAAAGTTACGGAAAAGGAGTCAGTGATGCCACAACTAGTTGCATACATATTACAGATAAGACTTTACAAATAGGGAATAAAAGGGTAAAAAAAAACTAGAAAAAAAATGAAATATTTCACAAATGATTTAAACGAAGAAAAAAAAAAGAAGTATTTGATAAGATGCTTCTTAAACTCAGGGGTCAAGATTATATTCAATTTTTAAATCCACTTTCCTTTGAGTAATAAATTAAACAGTTAGTATTCTTATTTCAGACATTTTTTAAATCGATAATCATAAACTCTGTCGGTAAAAATAATTTAGTAATTTCTTTTAAACTTAGTTTTCAGATTATGTAGAAAAGGCACAAAGACCTTTCTTCAAAGGTTTAGGAATCACTTTAAAATACATTAATTTCACCAGAAATTATGCAAATAACTAAACAAAACTTTTTAATTTCTTTTTTATGATAAATCAGATATGAATAAAATCTGTCAACTTAACATTATATATATATATATATATATATATATATATATATATATATATACTATCAGTAAAAATTAGCATATCATAATGATAGGCATCATAAAATATCTATGCTTAAAAAAAGTCATTTCAACTGAAAAATAACTGCGAACTCCTACCAAAGAATAACATTATCGATGTTAACTTAAATGTTTCAACTTTAATTTTAAAAAGTGAGTTCATTTTTACCTATTTATTTCCTTTGAGAGAGTGGCAGTAAATCTGTATGGAAAATCTATATTTTGTTAACGCGAAAAGTGACTTTTGTTTTAAAAAAATAAGGTATTAGAACATAACTTCAGACTTACATAACTCTGCAATTTTTTTTAAATTCTCTATTCTGTCCTCATTAAAATTATGTAACTTATAAGAAGAGACGTATTATTTCTAATATGCTGATATTGTTTTAATACCTTTTTTGTATATTCTATGCATAAAAATGTGCATAATTTCATCAGATTTTTGCTTCATTTTTTCGTTTTAGATTTGATAATTTTCATCGATTTGATAATTAAACTATAAAAAATTTTTCATAAAAAAACTTAATATATTTTTTTTTATACCGTGTCACTACATGCAAATTTGAAGTCTCATATTTTGAATCTTATGCTTGTATTAAATATTGTAAAATAAATATGAGTTGATTTACTGTGCACGACATCTATGAAAAATGCAAACCTTGGACATCACTAAATGAGACAATCAGATCATCATTAATTTCATCTCTCTCGCTCTCTCTCTGTCTCTGTCTCTGTCTCTCTCTCTCTCTCTCTCTCTCTCTCTCTCTCAAGATATTTAAACTCATAAATAACCACTATTCTTTTACTTGGATTCGACATTTAATAAAGACTAGACAACCTAAGTATTTGCTCAGTTATAATAGTGATCCATGATAATATCGATGCTTCTATTTACGAAGAAGTGATTGATCCTAATTAGCATTTTATAATCTCATATCGAGAATTTCGATGATTAAAAATAGCATCCCACGCAAATATAGACCTCATAAAATTATATTTCAGCAGCAAATTGGATGGGAAATTGCTTTATTCTCTATTCACAGTAAGATACCGTTTTTTCTTTATATATATATATATATATATATATATATATATATATATATATATATATATATATATATATATATATATATATATATATATATATAATGAGAATTTTAGTAATAAACAATACTCAATTTACAATGAAATAAAAACTAAAAATAAATATTCAACCACTTCACTCTGTCTTATAATTTAGAAGCACAGAGTTTGGAAGAGAGCATACTGTTGGTCAATTCAAGATGAAGGAAAATAAACCAGTTCCAGTCGACCTGAGGCATCTTTCTGTAATGAAATGATTAAATTGAAAAAATCTCCCCTGAAAAGCGGCAGATGTAGCAGTGTCCAATTCACTCCAACTAACAGCAGACCTTGATCAATCACGTGAGTCATTATGACAGAGCAACTAAAAGGAAGTCATATATCAATTAACTTTCAACAAAGAAAGTAATGGGAAATTGAGAAGATCGAGACAAAAAAAACTTTTGTGTTTTAAATGAATTCTTATTTGCATAATTTCCGAATAGCGGATAAAAATTCTTTAGAATACCTAATCAAGAATTTTGTTGGATTTTCAGTTATCACATAGAGAGTAATTGGTTATTCGGCGTCTCTTGGATGCACAGGAATATCAATTCAGGAAAATACATATCCACTCAACAAAACAAAACAAAAAAGAATCCAATATTCAATTATGGGTATTTGGACAAGAACAAAACTTCTTAGAATTGATGTTCCATACCATACACCCAAAAGGATCCAAGAATAGCAGGTCTAAAAAATATCAAGCGTCTCCCTGACCTAATCAATATCTTTGGTAAGGATCTTATTGGACATACCTGGGCTATTTTAGATCGTAAAATGAGAAAAATATTCAGAAAACCCGCAAAAGATTTTTTAATTTATTTTATGGATGAAGCTTTCTCCATAATTTTGCCCAGCATCTTAATTCTAATTGCTTTTTATTGCAACTCAAGTCGTCATTTCTACTACAACGAGAAATGGCGCGTATCAGAAACTATAATAAGGGATAAGGTCCCATTGAAATTCAAACTCACGTCTCCCTTTTTTTCTTTTTTATTCTTTCTTTTTCTTTTTTATTCTTCTTTTTCTTTCTTTTTTTTTTTTTTTTTGTTTCTTTGAAAAGTTTGATTCTTTGTGCAAACTGCTTTACCCACTAAGCTACGAGAACATGGATAGTGTTACATAAGTCCAAATAACACCGATAAACCTACTCAATAACCTCGTTTCGGATTGATCGGTACCATCATGATTGACAGCGGTTCACCTATGAACTAAATGATAATGCTATTAACTCTACAAGTGTTTAAAATAATAGCAACAAAGATAGCACCAATCAATTAGAGACAAAACGTTAGAGTAGCTTTACTGTAGTTATTTTGAGTGCCGTCATCTCCTCCATGCACTAGTAGCTTTCATTGGAAAGCAACGGGTACGAAAAAGCAGGTTTTCCGCGGCAAAAATGTATCAGAGATCGAGTCTCACCGGGACCTTATTCTTTATTTTTGTTCCCAATGCGCACTGTTCCACGTTGTCGTAGAAGAGGAGACCCAGATGATTTACTATAAAAAGCAACTGAAATTAAGATGAAAGATAATAGTGGATAAGATTATTAATAAAGAAAAAAGATTTGTTTTCAATGCTGCTTGGTCCCACAAGAAAATATAAAAGGTCCAATAAATTCAATAACTGAAAGGGTAAAATCTTCCAATTTAGTTAATGGAGAGTTTAGCTGATTATAAGTTTCATTATCATGTATCTATCTATCTATCTATCTATCTATCTATCTATCATGTCCTGGGTATGACACTAAACTGCATCCGATAGTAAGACTCCAGTTCAAGAAATATGAGGAGTGTGAAGTACCACTTCATTGGCATTACTCCATGATCCCCTGACTCGGAGTACCTGTTCGGGTCACATCAATGAGTCAAATAGGTCTGTTTTCAAATTATTTGTATTAAATAGAAATTCTTGATATAATAGAATCTTGTGCAAAAAAAACAAACCCTCAGGACTACGTAAAAATGTATATATAAACTACATAAAGATATATATATAAACGTACAATATATGCAATTCCCTAAGTTGCGTACGTGCATCATTTCATACACATGCTACAAAAAATAAATAAATGAATAAAAATGAAAAATAAAAAAATAAAAACGGGACAAAAAAAACGTACTGCAAAGAAAGCTTTCATCGGAAGATAACTCTTGGGCTAAAATATCATTCACACGAACCCAGGGAGACCCAACAATACCTTATGATAGCATCTGATTGTGTTGGCTTTTCCATTACATTGTGGAAAGGTTGTCGTGTATTCCTCAGTTGTTTCACAACGCTCCAGTCAATGTGAATAAGCCGAGGAACGAAGCGTTAATTTAGTTATATTAAATTTTAATTCAATGACGACATGATGACGTCTGTACTGAACGTGGAACTTCATGTAAAATCAACGTACAAAGTCAGCGTTGGTTCCATGGTGTTAATTTGAATCAATTAACGAGATAACATTGTCACTTTAAGTTCAAAAGATTATTTTTTTAAACTGGTAACTCGTGACAACAAAGAAAGGTAAAATCCTGACACTTGCAACAGCTTGCTGATAAGAAATGAAAATCTGATTTTTCGTAGTATATATATATATATATATATATATATATACACACTATTGTGCAAATGATTTAGGCAAGTGTACATTTTTAACATTTATGAATAATGACTGCTGTTTTTGAGGTCAATCAATGAATATATTGCAATTTATACATTTAAAAACAGTAGTTCTTAAATATATCAATAATAGCAAAATCAAGCATAATTAAGAATTCTTAATATTTTCATTATATGATATAGGCTTGCTCTGAGACATTTATCCTATGTAAAGGTATTGATTTTATGCTATATTTTTGTTATTTTTATGAGGTTCTAGATTGTTTACAATTGATCAAACATTAGATATTTGTAAAAGCAATAACTTTTAATTTTTTAATAAATTCTCTCAATTTTTGATTTCAGAACCAGAAATTGTATATTTCCAAACATAAATCATCAATATGCCACGAGTATCTGATGAAAAAAGACATAAAATTATATTCTACCATGAACAGAGCAATCCCCAGGTTAAAATATAAAAAATATTGAAAATTTCTACGTGAACAGTACAAGAAGTGATTAAGAAAATGATTGAAACTGGGGATATCAAAGACAGAAAGAAGAGTAGATGTCCAAGAAAATTTACAAAAAGTAATTATAAATATCAAAAGATGATATCTTTAAGAAATAGGACTAAATCTAATCAGGAATTAAGCTCAGATCTTGCTCAAACATCTCGCACCCAAGTTCACTCTTCAACCATCAGAAGAGCACTTGTGAAAGAAGGCTTTCATAGTCGAGTAGCCAGAAGGAAATCTTATCTAAGACAAGGAAACAGAAAAACAGCTTGAATTTGTCAAAAACGCTAGAAATAGACTATTAAACAATGGAAGAATGTATTATTATGGAGTAATGAAAAAAAAATTGAAATTTTCAGTTCAAAGAGAAGACGGCATGTAAGAAGCAGATAAAAGATGTGTACTTGAAGCCCACAGTTAAACTTGGAGGGGGTTCTATTATGATTTGGGGATGTTTAACTGCAAATGGTGTAGGTGATTTGGTCAGAATTGATGAGTCGTGATACAACGAAACAGTCTGTCTGTGGAAGACAATATATATATATATATATATATATATATATATATATATATATATATATATATATATATATATATATAGGCAGCATTTCTTCGTTAATGCAAATTTCATTAAACATAATAGACATCTTATGTCTACATATTTTCTTCGGGATCCGTTCGAATTCCCGTATTACTTTTATCGTATCCGGGGGGAATTGATTTTTGTATTGTCCATAGTTGTATGTATCCCTAGTACTTTCTGCCCGACTTTGGGCCATCATCAGGGGAGGATCTATTACAAAAGTGATGTAACTTTTGTTTTAGCATATTACTACTGTGTAAGGGCGTCTTTGCTGTTGAAAATTATGGCGTTTGCTTTTAAATGTAATTCTATATTTAGTGCCAGTAGCTAAAGACATTTAAGTACATTAGCACTGGTTCGAAAATTAATTCTATTGAGTGTCGGCTGCAGGCCTCTAATATGTAGTGCTTCGAGAATCTGAAGTTTTTGTTTATTATTTTGATGTTCTAATATTGTTGTGTTGTCGGTGAGAATTTTTCGTAGTTGTGTTGTTGGGCATGAATGTTTTTTTAAATGCTGAGCTATTGAACTTGTGTCAGAAAGGTGCATTGTAAGTCTCCTCGACAGGGTAGTTGAGGTTAAACCAACATATATATTATTATTATTATCAGAGATACAATCTCCTAAAGGACATTTAAATTTATATATAACGTTGGTTTTTTGCAAAACTCCAATCGAGGGAGAGGAATTATTTCTAATGACTAAATTCGAGGTTTTAATCTTATTTATTATAATAAGTTTAAAACCTCGAACGGATCCAGAAGAAAATATGTAGACATAAGATGTCTATTATGTTTAATGAAATCTGCATATATATATATATATATATATATATATATATATAGTTCAGAAGATATACCATCACATACTGACATTATCCTGATGATGGTTTAATATCAAAATATTTTTTCAATTCTTAAACGGAACGTTTAACGTTGGCAAAATATTCAACTATAAATAAACTCATCTTCTGAATACTTTTATTTTTCATATATGTTTATACATACATGTATACATACACATATACATATACATATGTGTGTGTGTGTGTGTGTGTGTGTGTGTGTGTGTGTGTGTGTGTGTGTGTGTGTGTGTGTGTTTAAGAATCAACTAACTACTGTGAAATAATTGTGAACAACGAAACCTGGATTTAGCTTAATCTCTTGGCTCACATTGAACGAGACATTATGTCGAATTTTCCCTTGTGGTAAGGTGAATGAATCTAACTTTCATCGTATCACTGTCCCATCGGGAATAGGACCAGTTCCGTCTTGTTTTCGAACAGGATAAGACATTAAAATTCCAGCAGATGCGCCAAGTCCATGGAAATTCCATGAATATTCCAGCTCAAAGTAAATACCTCTCCACTTCATTCTAAAGAGTGAGTGTGAGTGTGAGGGATCATGGGTTGTCCTGAGACCTTTGCAACACTGGCAGGAGGGAACCAAATAAATGTTGCCTCTTCTGATATGTATCAATGCAAATGGTTTAACAAAATCACAAAAAAAATAATGAATATAATCTTTTTAATAAGTTTCCCTCGGGAACATCATCTGTTTTGAAAGCATCTATTAAAGCAGAGATTTAAAAAGACGCAATGGATTATGCTATCTCATATACTGTTGTCTTAAAGCAAGAGACGTAACAGTTGTTGTCGTAGGAAATGGACTTGACAATCTGAGTTCAAATCTTCGACGAAACTACGTTTCATTTCGCGTTAATGCCCTTTGGTCAAACAAGAATTCATCTGTTCTCTCCTCGGCTATGGTTTGGTCATACTGGATTCTTTAGCCTTGATTAGATAACCAGTCTAGGAGAAGGAAAACTGAATTCCAACCACGTTTACTCCACTCAAAATTTGATCTAATGTCACATCTTGTCCATGGGGGAGGTGGTTGGGTAAATACATACAAATATCTCAAGCAAATTAGAAAGAAATCTAAGGAAGATTTTGATCCTACCGGAGATTTGAGTGCAATATTCGACCATTTACAACAGTCTATTGACAAATTATGAAGTTCCTCCCCTACACACACTTCTTGTCGGATTGTAATTGAAGATTAAAAATCATAAAAGATAGTGTTAATCCCTTCCTATCAAACTGATCTAATACCGAAACAATATTTTGCAGTGCATGTAATGGTATACGACAGATATTGTTTATTATGAGTTGTTGGATCGAGGAGTTTAAAAAAGAAGAAACCATCATCTCAAGATGATGTCTGTAATGCGTTACACTAAAATGTGCAGCTTTGGTGAAGGGAAAGTGTGTTGTTATTCTACAGCATAACAGGCAAAAAACAACAACAACAAAAATAAGGTGATTAGTCGGTGAAATTCCATCTTCTATTTTCTTAGTGCCAATAAATCTCTCAGATTTCTTTTCATCATCCTCACTCAATCTTTTTATCGGTAGAAAATAAAAAAAATATGTCTTTATATTGGACTATTAAGTCATAAAATTTGACTTAATTACATTTGCACTCCTTTTTATTTTCTTCTGGAAAATACGATATTACTTTTCAAATTACCTCATATATATATATATATATATATATATATATATATATATATATATATATATATATATATAAGTTCGGTTAGAGTAGACATAGAGTCAACGGCGCCATTTATTCAATGTCTATACAATCCTAACTTAGATATACACACGATGTCACCGATATTGAGCACTCTTTATTTATAAATATAGCAAACTAATATATATATATATATATATATATATATATATATATATATATATATATATAATGTTAATAAAGGACGTAACCTTAAGTATATTTACGCGTGCCTAAATTTTATTATACAATCTTAGTTATTTGACAACACTGTACTACGGAGCAACAATATTGAGCAGTTGATATGATAGTGCCATGTCCTAAAGACTTTTGAGCATATATTTCTGTGTCAGCCATATCATTTTCCAGGGATCTTCGTATTTAGCATATAACTCTCACAAATCTATGGGAGACAAAGCCATAGTGAAATTTTTCCCAATCTACATTTCTCAACAAGTCGACTACATTGCGTGATTTTGAGAATACATAGGATTGAAAATGATCAGGCCCAGCCATCTTTGTTAACCGAAGTCCTCGTTGAAGTATCCGAACCTTTAACTCAGAATATCTCGGTGAAAGCTGTCTTCACAGGTTGGGATGTCTGCAGTTGTTATTTACAGGGCTGTAAAGAAATCAAAATAGTTTAAATACAAATTATCAAAAAGATGATTTCATTCCTTTCTTAGACACCCCGTATATCCCTAAAATATATTTTTTGCGAAGATAAATCGACGATTTCATCCAGAACATCTTGATAAAGGAATATAATTCATTATTTGCTATAAATTTTTCTTTCCTGCAAACAAGTCAATTCATAAATCGCGTAGAAATATTTAAAATAAAAAAGGGCAATTCACTATTTTATATTTTATATATTTTATAAAGTTTATGGCTTCTGATGAGTAATTTCAGGATATTCTTCAAGTATAACTTGAGATCTATTGATTCAAGCTTATATAAGTTCTATACTATTATTAACACAACAAAATCAATAACAGTTCTCTTTACTAAACTTCTATGAAGAATAACGCATCTTCCCATTTTAAAGTATGCATTTTTGTTTTGAAGAAGATATTGATAAACACATGAAAATATTCACTTGTTGTATCATTACAAGATAGAATTTAGACTCAAATTGGAATCTCCGAAAAAATTAGAATTAGAAGAGTATGTCGTATGAATTTATTCAGGATCCTGGTAACCTATTAAAATTATTTTCCTTTTTCCTTTTTTTTTTTTTTCTTTTTTTATATTTTACTTCGGTGGCCCGAATTCAAATCCTGAACGAGGATGTTTACGTTTCACTTCACGCTAATGCCCTTGGAAAAGCATGTATCCATCTGCACTTTCGCCAACTATGGGCAAGGCAGACTTTAGCATTGGTTAGGTAACCAGTCTAGAAGAAGGAGAACTCTGAATTCAAACCAATTGTATTCCGCTTAAAAATTGACCTTATGTCACATATTCCCCGTGGCAGAAGTGATGAGTAAATACGTGTTTTGGTGTGTATTACTGTTACTTTTTACTCGATAGATAAATAAAATTAACAACTTTTTTTTTATTTAGAATGTATGAATGTTAAATTATCATAATTATATCAGAGGTATGTTTTTTGGGTTTTTTTTTTTTTTTGCATATTTGTGTCACGTGGTCTTTATTTTTATCCCGAATATAAGATTAGAAATTGTCCTCATCCAAAGAGATTTTTCCTCTTTTTAACGACAGCGAATTTCCTTTAAGGAGGAATATAAGTACTTGTAAGTCTTACTAAACTAAATTTTGGTTTCCATATTGTGGCAAAGTATTGATTCTTCGGTGAAGGAAAAATTACGCTGTGATTTCTTTCATTTCTCTCCTTATGTATAAATACATCTCCTTTGATTTATTTTAAGTAAGTTCTGATGTTCGAATATACAAAATCTTGTTAAATCTACAGCCAAATCAGTAAATTTGATGGTAAATTGAACAAGATTTTGACATCATAGAAATAAATAAATGACTTGAATTTAATTTTTAATTGATCGTTAACAGTAATTTCATTTTATTTTATCATCTCTACTTTAAGTACTTAGTAACATCTAATCGAGTACAATCTATCGTATTAGCTACTTGGAGAAGATATGGATGCCAGACAGTAACTCCCATTACCAAAAGTTATAAGAAATATCTATCCATCCATCCAAACTATTAGTGTAGGTATTTACTATGTTTAATATTGTTTGAAAAACGGCTACAAGGGTAGAGCACCTTTGGGAGATTAGTAATATTAGTCTGAGAGACTATTCCTACAATTCTCTATTCTTACCATTGCACATAAGTGTAAGTATAGATGTTTCCAACTTCCAATAATTACAAAATCATTTCACAATATTATATATATCTACATTTTCACTATCACATTTTATCTAAATGAAAATATAAAAAAAGGTTAGGTATATGTCACAAATTAAATAAAACAAACATGCAAATGATATTTTACTTCAGCTTCTTTGGCAATGCAGACATCATTAATTCATTACCGACAATATGGTAAAAATTCTAATTTCAGAGAGAAAGCTTACTGAAGAAAGTATTGATATCAACCATAAAAATGATGATGTCAGCAAAATTTTCTAATTTTGTAAATAGTATGTTGATTTTTAATATGTATTCATAATACCAATATTAGAGGCAAGGCCATTAAATTTATTAAGTTATAACGAATACACTTTCCGGGAAATTCCAGTAAATACACTCCTCTAATCTATGGGGGGGGATATTGCTCAAGATTTATACTGGGAGGGATTTTGTACATGGAATAAGCTTTCGATCCACACCAAATTTGCTTCATCAAGAATTACTTTTGGATATCGATCAGTCTAGACGGCAAGTCTCTCTTCCTAAAATTATTTCTATTGAACATTATTCCATATATTATTCGGAATAGTATCATCATAGTTTTTTTTTTTCTTTTTCTTTTTTATTGCTACGGAAACTTTGAGACTAAAACAACAAAGATAAAGATATTTGTGGGAATAATTCGTGAAATAATCAAAATACGTCATCACAGAATCCCAGATAACGTTTATGAAGGATACATTTTCTTATATTTGAAAGAACAAACAATAATTTATTCTTCAGCTTCTGTAAAGACATTTGAACACTCTTCTTATTCGCCTAAAAGCCACCGAAGACGGTCGTTCAACTCAATTCCAAGTCATTGCCTATTCTTATAATTTACAATAATCATATTTGAAAATTAATAAATATGGGGAATTACTCTGTAGTTAGCCAAATTCCAACATTTAAAATTTAAACTTAGTTTTTCTTGTACATCTGCTAATATCTAATCAGCGTAAGTCAATTTTTTTTTTGTCATAAAATGCGGAAATTTTTGTCTGAATTTCTAAAGATAAGTAATTATGATTATTATACGTTGATTTATTTACATTAGTGCTCACTTTTTCAGGTGTCTGCTGTAATCAGTAATTTTCTGGAAATTTCGAACCAAATCATTCTGCTACCCATGTTACAAGATATATCGTAACAGTTAATTTGCCCGAATTAATCCGTCTTTGTGATGTTTAACTCATCCACTAAACCATAATATCTGGCTTTTTACACGAATCGTGATTTTATCAAGTTAACATGAGTCGGATAATGAAAAATGTTCTATATTCTAGTTCAATGGAACAGGGATACAACCAGCATCACGGGGACAAATTAACTAGAAAGGATTCTTACCCACCTAATCCCGTGGATTGAACAAAAGGGTTCGAATCGAAAATCCCTGGAGACTATCAATGGAAGAGGGATACAACCAACATCACGGGGACAAATCAACTAGAAAAGATTTTTACCCACCTAATCCCGTGGATGCACAAAAGGGTTCGATTCGAAAATACCTTAAAGTTATTGTCCTGTCAGAAGATACAGGACTCCCAAATTGAGGAGACAAATCCAAGTAAATCAGTGTGGAAATGTAACAATGTGAGGATGTTTGTGATAGAAGTGGAAAAGAAGTTAATCCATTATCGTCGTCTACTCACAGTTCGTCAGTAAGTGGAATTTTCCGTTACCAACTCAAAGGCTATTTTCGAGACAAATTAATTCAGCAAACCGTCACGAAAATATTTTCTAACTGTTGAGCATAGCTGGTACTATTTGAAGACTTCTCTTTGCGGTATTATGATTTGCTTCATTATCACGCATAAATAATGAGAAGCTTCCTATGCAAGATCAGACACGTGCTAACCCGACAAATAAGCAACCCGTTTCTTCTATAAAACCAGTAGTCACTGACGGCTAGCTTCATTCTGTGGTGGATCCTTGCGGCCTTCCAGCTTCTGGCAAATGCAGTGTGCCATCTTCACGGGCGCGGATGAATAATATTGAGCGTTTCGTCTGACTGGCCTGGTCCCAAAGAGCCATTCCTCCCTACAATACCTACTTCGTAGGGTTAAGTTCATTGCTTGTTGCCTGAAGCGCCCCAATAGGGGAATGCCGATGGGATCAAACATTTTTTGTGACAGCCACGCATGAGTCTCGATTTGTGCATGGCTCCTACACATTAAAGTGACCTTGTGTTAAATCCTACCAGGACTATTATTTTTAGGATTAAACCTCGAAAGTCTTTTACAGTCTTTTCCAGGTTTATAAGTCTTACTTCCACTCTTCAGTTCTTTTAAGAATTTTGGCAGGTCTTATCTCATCAACGACACAAGAACATTGATGCAGCAGCTCGTCAGATGCAACGGACACTCGGTGCAAAGAACCAATCCACTAGCAAACGGAACTGCCTTGACTACTGTCGACTCTTCGAAGCCAACATCGACTAAACTGCCGGTTAACTGCTGAATCAACAACCGAGATATCGATCACCTTGCTTCTGTAACTCGACACGTCCGACCCTTCGACTGTCTACAGAAACCTGACCACGCGGCTACACCTGCCCAGAGCCTCTAGACTCACTGTCACCAAGAACTATAAGACAGCCAAGTCTGCACTTTCAACAGAGCATAGACTTTATACAAAAGCATGGATTCTACACCAATTTTTCATGTATTTTTCCACAAATAAAACTTACTGTCTCGTCTTTATCATTACTTGCCAAGTCCGAGTCACATCACTCCTCTTTTTCATAAATTTTTGCGGGATCGATGTTATTTATCCCTCACTGTAACACCATAAAATAGAGATTTACCAATAACATTTTTATATGAACAGAATATCTCATAAAATTTGATATTCTTCTGTGAAAGGAAATCTGAAGGGTTTTGTAGAGAAAAGGAAATCTGAGGAGTTTTGTAGAGAAATGATTTTTTATACGCGTGTCAGTTTAAAAGATCCATGTTTACACTTTTGCTTTGGTTCTGATTGTTTATCTAAAGTCATACCATCCAGCATTTTATGAACATCAATGACCTTCTTAAAACCCATATGTATTACGAGGAGGTACTTGGTATTTGTGTATAATATGCTTTCATTAAACTTCAAATATCGGGGAAAAAATCCTTATTAACATCATAGCTTTCTTACCATTGTTTTAATATCCAATCAGGTTGAAACAAAATAAATGTCTGTTTTGAATCATAAAAAATCAAAACAATAACTCAACTCAAATACAACTTTATTAATCAAATTAAACACGATTAGAATAGACAGGGAATTTATTCGATCATGATAAAAACGGAGGTCTTAGAGGTTTACAAATTGCCCAAATGCATTTTCAACCTGATCTACATTTGTGTACTCTCACTGTCACGTCATAATCGGCAAGGGACAGTTCCAGTGAACAGGCAAGACGAATCAGGATCTCGATACCAAACTGCATCAGTTTTTGTTGGGTTTTTTTTTTCGAGTGGTTTATGAAGTGTTCTACAACAGAATTGGAAGACACTCGTGACGTAATAGTTATTGCCATAGGAAATGGACCCATCGACCCGTATTCAAATCCTGGATGAGGCTGCATGCATTTCACAGAGCGCTGATACCTTTGGAAAAGGTATGAATTCAACTATTCTCCCTCCATCTCTGGGTAAATAGTGAGGTAAACTGGACTTTAAAACCTTGTAATAGATTATTCTATTAAAGCGCCACCAAACGGCCAGAGAGGTGAGTGGACAGGAAGTTTGTTAATCCAAAGAAAGTCACATTCGAATTATCATAAAAACTAATTTTTATCAATAGTAAGCATACAATCAAGAAAAATACGTAATAATTTTTTTTATGAGCAAGTAAATTACAGGCAGTACTAACGATACTATCTGCTGATCACTATTTTAATCACTTGTGCATTTTCTTCACTTTTTCCACCAGATATTATCCGGCTGTTATATGAGCTTTTCTCTCAACTCTCAACGAGTGTTTGTAGATGGGCCCCCACAGCTGCCCTCCATTCTTCATTGTCGAGTGATGATTTGCGCCCACGACTAAGCTCATCGAGAAACGAATTTTTAGAATTAGCAACACAGTTTCTTCTAAAGCTAATTTCATCCCATCACCGTCAATGTTGCGGGTAATTTTTGGCAACACAATTACAGAGTTTGAACTCAAAGAGTATAATGACACTAAAATAGTTTATTCATCTTTGCTTCGGTACTCTATCAAAAATAGAAGATAGCAATGATTTTTAAAAATTCAACCGACACCCGAAAGAAGAGATGCAGAGTTTTAAAATGATATATAGATGTACGTATAAACAGAAGGGAACAACTCAAATAAATCGCACTAATGTAACACAAAAACGGCTATGAATCGTTGTAACCCAGTTGTTATTTCCATTAAAATTTGTCGAGTTCTAGTCTCGTAACTATTAGGAACATTAATTTGGTCCGTTTTTGCCGTCTCGTTTCTCTCTCCTCACTTTATGGTTAAGTGCTTTGTGCGGTTGAAAATTAGAAGACGCGTGCATTCCCACTGTGTTAAAAAAATAACATTGTGGACAACTAAAATATATGGTATTTTGTCGGGATCTTATTCATATTACCCATCTTCATAAAATTGCCAATTATGCTAGTGTTTTATAAAATTTATAGCTGTGGCTTATTCGATAAAGATAAATTGAAGCAACCAATAATCTCTCTTGATTTGGAAACAAAATCAGAATTTAATTTATGACTTCCGATTAATCAGACCCATCTCTGACATAAAAGCTGGCAAAACTTAAATTAGATGAATCAGATCTCGTGGAGCCAACTGTATATTTCCTTTATTTCGTTTTAACGATTTGGTATAATGTATATATTTAAGTAATCTTTCAATGGGAAGGGGGTCGTCATGATGTAATGGTTAGTAAGCTAGTTTTGCAGATCGTTAATAAGTAATGAGTTTGATCTTCACTGAGTATCTTTTCCCTGTTACTTTGAGTCAAAACGAAGTTGAAATATCTTAAACACTAAACTCATTGCATAAACTATTCTTGTATTTAACTGTCTAATTTAGACTAAAATCTATTAAGATTATTTTAACTTTTATTACTAAAACCATGTTGTCCACGTTTCTTATTTAATTTGTAATTTTAATTGAAGATTCTATAACTTACGATTATTGCAGTCAGTCCAAAATATGAGGGATCCTCGTAGCGTAATGGTTAACGTCCTGGACAGCGATATCGTTGTAAGCTTTCAAAATATGGTAATTCATAGGGTTATTTTATGTCTAGAGGTTAGGGAATCACTTTCATATTTACATTTTTTGTATAATTATTTCTTAAGAGTTCTATCGAATAAGAATACTTCAGATCAATTTGGCAAATAGATAGGACCCCAAAAACTATTTCTACTTCGAGTCAGAGTGGACCAGGAAGTAATAGCAATGAAGGGATACTCCACACTCTCCAAAAATGCAAGACACCCCCTCTTTTGGAAAGGATACCGTCAGCATATTCTTAGCCCCGCCGACTGGACTGTATTTTTTATGTATGGGTATAAAACATTTTATCCGAATTTATACACATACAAAAGAAACCCCAAATCCAGTTTCGCTGTTTTCAATCACAAACTAAATTTAAATCTCAACCATAAGTTAATTTCCGTGCCTCAACAAATTGAATGCATTCCTTTTAAGGAAACTTGAGCTTATCAAAAAAGCTTTTATTTGCCATCACCTTAACCATTGATCATTAGGAAATTGTTGGATTTTGAAAAATATTTTATCTATAAATAATTCATAAGGATTTTTACAGGAAGTTCTTTTATCTATTTTCTGTTGTTGTTTTTTTTTTTGTTTTGTTTTGTTTTGTTTTGTTTTTGTTTTTTATCGCGGCGGATAGCAGTACGGATTAGAAATTAAGAATAAACCTCCGACGAGATTTGATCCTTAGGAGCCTACCTTGTTAGGATAGGCGTTATCATATTGATTAGGCTATGATGTCTTCACCGGTAAATATTACTAAAATAAGTCATATAAACTATCTTCTTCTTCTTCTTCTTCTTCTTCTTCTTCTTCTTCTTCTTCTTCTTCTTCTTCTTCTTCTTCTATCTCCACTATTACATCTAATACCACTGATTCAATGAACAAAAACAATAAAATGGTAGAGAGAATGGCTTTTTTAAGTGACATTTACGGGTGAAGCTATTTGATAAAGAGCTGTCACGGTAAGACAAATTCTCAGAAAGAAAGAATAATGTACAGTAATAAATACAATGAAAAACAAGGAAATATTTTCTGATGTTTTCAAGTTTGTTTTAGCAAAAAGTAGCACTTAAAAACATACCCTTATAGAATATATAAAGAGATAAAACACCGTAATTTCTTTTTCGAAAATAAAATCTCTTAGTACTCAAGTAAAAGACGTTTTATACATCTCCGTCTGTGGTTTTCCTTTGTAATTCTATTTTCCCCATGTTTTTTAGTGTCACAATCTACACGAGTTTATTTCGAATGACTACTGCTAACAAAATGCCACACGTTTTAAACTAATCTGCAGATTTTTTTTCTTTTGTAAAGTCATTTCATTCACTTTTTATAACAACTCCGGAAATGTATGCCAATAAAATATTTTAGGTATACACTCAATGAAAAAAATGGCGTAGATTGGCGACCAGGTTGACTATTAGGAAAGGAATCTTAACATTGGATATAAATATCAATTTGATTTTTATGAACTTTGTGCTGTTAGAAAATTTTGATTAATTGCATAAAATCGTAGACTAACTGGATTTTTTGGCTTGTAGAGTGATTTCCTTTGGAACAAATCGCCTAATCAAATTAAAAACGGCAATAACGTAAAAAATATTATTGAATAAGATGATTTTAAAAAAAGAAAAAGAAATTAAGTAGGCTTTTTTAGAACTATCGGATGAAATACTCTACAGAATTTGATTTGTATATAGATACTGTATTAATAGTGTAAAAGTTCTGTGCAATTTTTTTTTCTTTTTTTAATATTGACGTAAGAAGATAGTAAAAAGAGACAAAAATAATTGTCTTCCTTTGGATTGGCGACGTGGCTTCCCACATCATGTCTGCGTTGGTCATGTGGGAATTTAGACCTCTAATTCTTTCTTTTCTGTCTTCGTTCTTCAAACGGAGAAGATATGATCTTTTTAGTACGTGTTCATGAGGCGAAAATGGACAATTTTTTTCCGTTGAATAAAATGAAGATGTTAGGCCAGGTAGTCTATTTAACCTCACCGTGAAAACCAGAAAACGAGTAAGGTATTACTCTTTAGTTCTCGTCATAGACGGGAGAAAACTTTGTCTTGTCTTCGCTCATAAAGCGAAATAAGACATTTATATATACCCTTCTTTATATCCCCTTTCATACATTCTTGTTCTTGGAGCAATATATGTAATTCCTTTATTTTGGGGCACGTGGTTGATTATTACAACGTTTTTTATATTGTTATATGCACCTATGAGATGTTTTAAGGGTGTATATGAGTTTATCTCGTTTTTCTTTCCATTTATACGGAATTAGTGTATCAATGGATATACTAATGCTATTATTGGAACTTGGTGAGTAGGAAACGATTAAACACCCTTCCTTGAACCAAATAGTCGGTAAATTATAACTGGTATAAATTCCTCCAATAGAGAGATGCAAAAGGAAGCATAACAAATAAGCAACCAAACAAATCAATTAACACTAAATACCCCACCCCACGTTTTCAGATTCTTGGGAAATTAAACAATTTTCTGATTATTAAAAAATGTTTATTAAAAAATTTCATTAAAATTAAATTTACAGAGCCATTTTTCTTGAATATAAATATTTTCAGTTATTTTATATAAAACTGAATGAAAAGTGCCATATCTTTTCAGAAATTTGATCGTGGCATTTGACATCTTCCGTTATCAGTGACAGGTTCTGTTCTGGTGAGAAATGGTGGAGTAGTTTCCTGCTGCCTTCTCCACATTTGAATTTAATGTTACTCTTTTACTAAACACCATAATTAGAGAGTCCAATCAACCGTGTTAGTAGCTGAAGGAAGTGGAAGGAATTAATCCATGCTTTTCCCAAGGGCATTAGTGCGAAGTGAATGCAATCAACTTCGGTCAGAATTTGAACCCTACTCATTGCTTTCATTTTCCACGCTAATAGCCATTATTACGCCATCTGCAACTCCATAATTTTATATAATTACTGGTTAATTATTAGCTATATGCTTGAACAATTCTTAAATGGTTAAAGATAATTAAGTAGTCAGATTCCCAAGAAAAATAAATTCTGATTACTTTCTTTATTTGTGTAAGAAAAATTACTCTGTAGATTTATATTGGGAAATTTAACAGCAGAAAAACTGAAAGGATAATATTGTTTTGTTTGGTAATTTTTCAATAGTATTTGATAAATTATATTTTAGATTTACAATATGTTGAAAAATATCTTTTACATGAATAATTTTGGAATAGGGATTTTCAAATGAATATTTTGGATGTTTGAAAATTACACTAAATTTTTGTTCCATTCTATATAAAAACTTAACACTGTTTTGTTCTTTGAACGTGTTATGAGAAATTTTTCATTCGTTGATTGATAACCAGACAATAAAAAGAATGGAGGAAAATCGTCATAATCTATTTTTACGTTCACAGAACCAAATATAATCCAAAGGCAAATATGCAAGATTACGTCTATCAAAACAGCAATTATGTTTATCTCGATACTCATACTAAGACAACTTTTAACAAGCATGTATACTCTTTTGATGTGATTTGGTTTGGTTTCTTTGTTTAATAGCATAGAAAAACACAAGTGGTACTATTAAACCTATTGCTGGATACGAGGGTTCGTGCCTTTCCCAAGGCTTTTAATCCTAAAGTGAATTTAATAGCGCGACTGGAGTTCGAACTCACTTACTACGATAATGTAGTCCAGCACGTTAGCCACTCTACCACGGGGACTCTCTTCTCTTTTGATGTGACATAGAGCTCCCAGCATACAATTTATAACTTTGCTCCTCCGTAGTTTTTGGCCATTCATGGTTTGGAGTCTGATGACATGGGATACGTATTCCAAATATCACTTTCTAATTGAACCGAGAGACATCGAATGAAGGACAATTCCTGATGTCAGCAGCAATGACTGATGGAACATGACTATTTTTGGATGATCGTCATGAATTGCGATATTGAATCATATGTCGTATATACGTACCAACGATAAAAAAAAGTTCTCGTTTGATCACAAATACAGAACGAACTTTATAGCTATTAATTCAATTATAATCTCAGTTGATAGATGAAACATTATCACTATTGAAAATTGATTTGTGCTCAGAATTTAACCAAAACTTGGCACTCATTTTCTTGGCTCTGAATAATCATTAAAATAACTATTTTTGATCCAATCATATCTCTCTAAAAAATATCTTATTTTTGGAAGATATCTAATTTCAACGTTTTAAAGTGGTAATCATGATAACCATTAAACATAGTGTAACTTACAGTGATGTAAAAAACATGGTCTTTTTCAAACATCATCATCCTCAGAATTAACATATAATAATAATAATGATAATAATGATAATATACTATTATCATTATTTTACTTCTTGAGAGATTTTCTTTCGTCCACTTTAAGAATGAGTATCTTACGAGGAGGACAGTTTATCCCTTTGATGAGATTTCTGCTATCTAGTTTTGTTTCGAGTAGTTTTCTAGTTCGCCTGAGGTATTCTTTTTAGTTTTTTCATTTTATTCTTATTCTCGTTGCCAGTTTTTCACAACAGTTTTAACTGATGGTTTTTATCTGAAAACTGAGTGACAGCAAGTCTCCTCAGGTCTCCAGTAATCTTCTAAGTATTCTTGCTAATTTTAACAGTGCTGGGGGCCGAGTGGTCTCATTCCTTTCTCTGTCTCTTTTTCAGGCTTTTGGGTCCGTTCTTAGAATGACAACAACGATTGGTATCCTTTAGGATAAGATCTAGATATTTGACAATCTTTTAGCTTTATTTTTACTCTATGGTCCACTAGAACGGAAAAATCCACTAGATGACTGGTTCTTTTCTTCTTACTAATTAATACTGATCTTCTGGCTAGGATTTGGTTGTCCATTGGTATGTCAAAGTTCTAAAGAATTTTATGCTTCTCATTTTCTTGGACAGATTCGGGTTTTTTTAATTATTTCAGTCCTTCAGTTTTTTCACACCAGTTTTAACTTTCCAGTTTCTTTTTCTCAATTATTATTATTATTATTATTATTATTATTATTATTATTATTATTATTATTATTATTATTTCACTCCTTGCGAGTGCTTCACACCAGCATTAGCTGGTGTTCTTTCACTGGAGTTTGAGTGACAGCAAGTCTCCAAAGGTTTCCAGGACTCTTCTGACTTTTCTAATCGATGCTGCAGTCTTGATGGTACCGATTCTTCCTCTGATTTCCAATTCCTCCAGCTTTTTCCAAGCCCAGTACACCTACTACAATTGGTATCACTTTCACCCTCATGTTCCACAGCTTTTAGCTCTCCGGTAAGGTCCAAGTATTTGTCTATCTTTCATTCATTTTCCCTCTGTGGTCCACCGGAACGGCAAAATCCAATAGATGACAAGCTCTTTTTCTTATTAATTAACACTAAGTCTGGCCTTCTGGTTGGGATTTGATCTCAAACACCCTGAGAATTTTATGCGTCTCATTCCTTAGGGTGGATTCCGGTTCGTATATACGATTGATTAGTCTGGTCAAATTTTAATATTTTGTACAATACCCTCGGATCACTTTTCCCATCCATTCGTGACTAGTCTAGCACTCCTTTTGCACCAATTTGCTGAATTCGCTTATTATGTGATTTACAGTCTCTGTCTCCATATAATCTATTCTTGCTATTCTGTTGCGTATTATCAATTTTCACTTTATATAATTGGTCCTTCAACTTCGGATAATGTTGATCTCAGCTAACTCTGTTACTGTTTGTAACTCAGAATCAGATGAATGACTTTCGACACTAAGTATTTTTCTCGAGATATATGCACTTCAGAGATTGCTGGCTTTTGGAGAGTGCTAATGTCATGAAATGCCTGTCCTCGGAACATTTTGAATCTCCTGTGTATAGTGCCCAGTACAGCACTTACGATGGAAATAACCTTAATGCTGTGCCCCCACATTCATGATAGTTTAACTTTTAGTTCAGCATACTTTGTAATTTTCTTTCATTGGACGAATCAATCTCATTCACAGATTTGGCTAAGAGCTTGAGGGTGCCCATAAATTACAAAAGTTCTGGACTCTCTTTTTCAAGCTTATATCCCATCCTAAAACATCTAGAATCATTATGAGAAGAATCAAAGCAATGACAAATAGAAGAGGGGAGAACGCATCCTCCTGGAAGATTCCCCTCCTTATATCGCCACAGTCATGGTAACCTTTCGATGGCTGTGTTTTGTTCTCATCTATAGAAGCCACCCTAATAGATGAGCAGCAGTAGTTCTCCGATCGAACTCTTTGATTCTGGCCGCTGTCCCGTGAGATTCGTCCGCCCATCACCTGGTTAGACGCGCCGATGACCCGTCGTTGGGTTCGTCCGCTTCCAGTGGACCCCATCACATAGACGAGCAAAAGTAGGACGACCAGCTAGAACCTATATACAACAGCTCTGTGCCGATACAGGATGTAGCCTGGAAGACCTCCCGGGAGCGATGGACGATCGAGACGGGTGGCGAGAGAGGGTCAGGGAGTCCCGTGCTAGCAGCGTGACATGATGATGATGATGATGATGATGATGTCGCCACAACATAAAAATTGTTTTTTAGAGAAAATATTGGTCTTCTAGCTAGACATACTCGATGCTACTAATTGCACAATAGCTTCTGATACTTTGAACATTTTCAAAATCTCAATGATTCAAAAATTTAGCACCATATTTTTGCTTTTTAAAATCAATCACAGCCATATACATAAATTGGTATCTTTGCTTACTATTATATAACGCTATCTTATCAACAATTCGGTGGTTTTTTGTGCCTTCGAAATTTCACTTACTTAGTAAGTTATTATTCTCGAAATGTGAATAGGTCTAGTTAACAAAAATGTAAATCAATAATTCCCAAAAGAAATTCTCACTGTAATTTCTTACTTCTTTCCTTTTTAATAAGTCTTTCTTAAGTGTAGTTCTGCTCTCGACCATCCAGTCAGGTACACTTCCGTTAGATAAACAGCTGTTAAAGTGAGCTTCAGGATATTTATGTAAAGAATTCCACTAAAAGCCTTGGATGCCATCAGATCCAGATCATTTCCAGTTAAATCAACAATTTCATCTTTAAAGTCATCATTGGCGATATGATTAGGACCTAGTTTTGGGAACTCATTGTTTTCACATTTATCAGCAACTTTGCATAGTAATTGTGAATAACCGACAAAAACCTGATTGCCTCTTCAGTATATTTATGGTAAATAATTTCAGTGGTTCCTTTCAAAGTACGGAGGAATTGACACGGGTTGATACTAAAGTTCATATTCTGCACAAGCTGAGTTCAGTGTATCTTTTAACTTTTTATAGTTTAACCTCACTTCTACACTAAATCCTTTCTTTTAAAGTTTTTATTTTCCTTTTAACCTATCTTTCTCACACACCTTCGCTTTTTTCCAACTACCTATGAACCAATTTTTAATCCACATGAAGTCCTAATAGAAATGTTTAATTCCCCTTTGTATCAATCCTTTCCACCAAGGCTCTTTTGTTTCTCTTTTTTCTCTTTTGCTTTCGTCCCAATTCTCTCATCAACAACTATTGAATCCACTTCTTATCAAATCTCTGCGTTCAGTGATTGAGGAAAATTTCACACACTTCAGTACTCTATCGGATCTCTGAGTTTCAATACAGACCATAAGCCAATCAACATCTCAGATTCAAAAGTTCAAATCGCTCAATAAGAACAATAATCTCATTTAGATGCAAAGGTTCTTTAGCATCACCAATATCAAGATATATTTTTCAAGGTGGGACCCTTCTGTAAGCATTATCATTGGATTTTAATGTCTTCATTTTCTATCATCTTCGTCATAATTTTTTAACCTTTTCCTGGTTTTCATCCACTTCTCTCTTTTTCATTCGTTGAATATTATCTGCTTCTACCACTACCATCAATTTCCCACCCTGTCATCGAGGCATAGAATATGCCCACCTCATCCTTTACATAAGGGTAAGACCCTACCTCTTAGGGTGTGCTGAATATGACACTAAACTACATCCGGTGACGATACTCTTGTTCTGAAGCTCAGGGGAGTTAAGAGTCGCCTCTTTGTTACCATTACTTTCACCGGCATTAAATGACCCCTTGTGGTTGATATACCGTAAAACAAAACAAAAACAAAAAACATTACTTTCAGGTCCACTCTTGCCCAACATGATAGTACCTATTAAAGTCCAATCTTTGAGTCTAGTAAACATTTTGAAAATTATTTGTATTAGACAGGAATACTTGAAACCATTTTACTGTGTGCAAAATATTTGTATCAAGAATAATTAATTGAAGTGATGATTGGTTACAAAGTATTATTATTATTATTATTATTATTATTATTATTATTATTAGTTACTTGAAAGCATATGGCTGTGTGCAAATTATTTGTATGAGATAGGAAAACTAGAAATCATAAAACTATGCAAATTATTTGTATTAATAGTTACTTGAAGTTATAATTGCTTCTAACGGATAGTTATACTTTGCTACTTGAAACCATATAAATGCTTGAAATAATTGAAAACATATAACCGTTCGCAAATTATTAGTATTTGATCGGAATACTTGAAACCATATAATTATGCGCAAATTATTAGGAATCATATATAAATTATTAGTATTATGAATGGTGACTTGAAGTTATAATAGTTTGCAAATAATTATTATTACTTGAAACTATGTAATTGATGAAAAATTATCCTTTGTCCAAAAGATCTTACTGGCTTATAAGGAACATAGCTCGTTCACATCTCATAAGTTCATTGTCCAAATACTATAACCTTTTTTTAGGAGAGTTCCCGGGGCTTAATGGCTAAAGTGCCGGCCTGCAGCCTCGAAGTAAAACGAAGTAAAACCTCGAAGTAAATATATATATATATATATATATATATATATATATATATATATGTATTGTATCAAACCGAATGCCAAATGTCTTATTCTGCATGCCTTCCATACAAAGGAAATTTCCAATACGCGTGTAGCACAGTTGCATAAGAAAATACAACTCTGAAACCTTAATGAAACAGCAGAAAAACTTTGATATAAGCTGAATAATTCTAATCAAAATTTAATTGTTCCAAAAGTAAATAATATATTTGGTTGTAGAATTACTATTGGTATGTAGAAATTACAGAGTTTAAATTCCAATACAAATTTCCTTTCTAACATTTAAACGCATTGTGGATGTTCGAAAAGTAGTGTAGGAAAAAATTATGCTTTATTTTTTTTTTCATGAAAAGTAATTTTCAAATATGTTTTGAATGAGAAAGCCAGTTGTCATTAAGGCAGAACTATTTCAATGACAAGGGGAATTATGAAAATAAAGCATAACACCTCAAGCTTGTTAGGTGTTCAAAACGATTTTGTAAGTTAAATTTAGAAGTGGAATTCGATGAGGAATTTGATTGAAGGCAGATGGTTTCTTTAAAGTCAACCCCACACATCGACCTAACCTGGTTAAAATTATACATGAATCAACCAGAATAGGAGTAAGCAGTCGGACGAGTCAGAATAGGCAAACCAGACCAGACCAGACCGGAACTGACTAGATGAGAACGCAGAAAGGCAGGCGTTAAAACAGCTTCCCGAGCTTTATTGACCTTATACCAAACACCCCTGATTAGAGAAAGTGAGAAAGCCGTCTAAATACGACGCTGTGAAGAAAAACAAACATAACCATCGTTAAAGACTGCTTTGTACCAAACTGCCTGAGTAGAGAAAGGGAGAAAGACGTTCAAATACGACGCTGCCAGGAAAAATAGAAACGACCTCCATTTAAGATTGCCTTGCACCAGACTGCCTGGGTTTGGAAGATAAAAGATAAGCAAAGCTTTTACGAATAACTGACGGTTTCTGACAGAATTTGCCTTGAACTTTGAATGTAAAAACTTTGAACGACATTTTTTTTTAGATATATACTAAATACTCTTATTGTTGCAAAGCTGTGTTTGTTCTCTGTTTCTGGATTTTTTTTTTTTTTTTTTTTTTTTTTTTTGTACTTTCTTAATTGTACGGTGGCATTCGTCTACTTGCTAACTGGCGACTCCGACTAGCGTTTGATTCATTGTTCGGATATTAAAAACACAACGCAGGCGGATAGCGAATAATTTCGTGTTCTCCCAAGATATATCATCTGACTAGCAGAACATTCAAGGGAGTGAAGGTGGAATCACTCCCGTGTTTGACAAGAAGCGGCGACACCGTCTTACAAATGATATAAAAAGAAAAAGAAAAGAAAAAGAACACAAAACTTTAAGAATCCTTAATTTTTTAGGCGAATTGTATTTTTTCGTATTTTTCAGATCTGATTTTTTTAGGTGCATCGAGGCATTACACAATTCCTAATCTAAATTCACTTACAGTTTGGTGCAATAAAAACTGACAATATTTTTATTTTAAAATTATTTCACTCCTTGCGATTTTTTTATATCAGGATCAGCTGCTGGTCTTTCACTGGCGTCTGAGTGAGAGCAAATTATTATAATTATAATTATTATTATACTTCTTGTGAGTTTTTCTCACAAGTGTTATAGCTGATTGTCTTTCACTGGAGTATGAGTGACAGCAACACTCCTGAAGTCTCCAGGACTCAGTATTCTGGTCGATCACAATGATGCTGTAGTCTGGATGGTCTCGATTCGTCTTCCTATTTCCAACTATTCCAATCCCACTTTCCAAGCCTTTGGAGACTGTTCTAAGCGCGCCAATAACAATTAGTGTCACTGTCACTTTCATGTTCCACAGCTTTCTTAGTTCTCTGGAAAGAGTTAAGTATTTGTCTCGTTTCGCTTTTTTTGATTTTTACTCTGTGATCGGCTGGGACAACAAAATCTGTTATACGGCAAATTCTCTTTCTTTGTTAATTATCATCAGGTCCGGTCTGCTGTCCGGAATTTGGTGATCTGTTTGTATCGCAAAATTCTAGTGAATTTAATGCACCTCATTCTCTAGGGCGGATACTAGTTTGTGCATATACCATTTGGTAGTATGGTCAAATTTCAGTTTCTTGTACAATTCCCTTTGGATCACTTTCCCTACGCAGTTATGTCTATTCTTATACTTCTTTTACACTAGTTTTGCTTACTATGTGATTAATTGTTTCGTCTTTGTCTCCATATAATCTACACTTGCTATTCCGTTGTGCTTTATCGATTTTGGCTTTAATAGAATTGGTCCCTATGGCATTGTTTTGTGCGGTATAAGAAGAGATTCAATTTCTCACTTAAGGTTTCTCTTTAGTAATCATGTCTCGGTATTCTCGTGTGATATTTCACCAATCTGTCGCTTGAAATATTCATAAAATTGTTTTTCTTTCCATATTTGTTTCTTAGTTTTTGTTGTTGTTCTGTTTGTCCTAAGGTTTTCAGTGCTGTTATTGACCTCTGGCTCGTTTTAATATAGTCCTCGTATTGATACATTTATAGGGCTTTACACTCCTATAAATTATTTTGGGCGGTATGCCACTTGTTCCCACAAAGATGGCAGACGCTCACATATTCAGTCTCGGGAAACCATTGGCCAGGAGGACCACGTGACATGCTTAAAACTACGTCCGCGCGAAAATTCTTGTCCTGCGTTTTGAGCCACCTACAAGACGTATTTTCTATAAATACGTCGTCTTCAAACACCCTTGTTCTCTTTTACCAAATTTCTTCGCAGCAGCAACACACTCCCTCCAGCGTGAATCAACAGGAGAGCGAAGCAACAACATGGATGGGCCTCGCAGGCATTCAAAATATACATTGACTATGAGACGCTTTCCAGTCTCAGAGAAACTGCCCGTTTCTAATCATAAAAAAAGGACATTTTAAATATGTAATCCTTTTATAGCTTAGTTGTGTTAGACACACACACACACACACACACATGTACACACACTATTTTGTTAGTAGAATTAGAAATATTTTTTATGTATCAATAAAATAATAAGTTTTATTGTTGTGGAATATAAATTTGTTTTTGTTCGTCGCCTTGTTTTTAATGTTCATTTTGTCCGCGCCGTTTTACAACCTTTATTTGTTTCATATCTTTTACTCATTTGTTTCATTGGCTTCCTTCATTTACTACTTTATCCATGTGCCTATATTATGTCTATATTATGCCTATTCAACCTTTTATCTAAAACACTCTCTTTCAAAATATATCTTCAACATTATATTGTGGGGAAGCAAATATTAAACCTTATTCTATATATACAAAACTTAAACATAAAATTAACGTTAAATTACGGGGGACTTTAAAATTCATTCACTCACTCACCTACACATTCATGCTATCTTTAATGCGGGTGAATTCTCTTCTTCCTTCTTTTCTTTACACATATAATCTGTCTATGTCATTTCTTGTCCTCTGGTCCATTTGTCTGAGTTCTTCTCTTGTCTATTTTAAGAATGGTCCCGAATATCCCAACAGGGAGACTGCCCAAGTTTAATCTCTTTGATGAGATTTCTGCTGCTGAACTTGGTTTCGTCTGATGTATTCTTTTCTTAATTTTTCTTTCATCTCTGCTTTCATTACCCGCTTCCAATATTTCCAAGTTCTTAAGTTTGCTTTTCTCCAAGCGTTCTGATTCTTTCTTGATTTGGCAATTCTATTTCTTCCGTTATCTGTCTTGTTTCCTCTCTTCATTACGAGCATGGGACATTTTCTATGCCAGATTTCATTCCTTTATCCTGGCTGTATATTCTTATTGTTTGTATCAGATCTCCAATTATTTTTCATTTTTTGCAAAGAACCGGATGTCGTTTATGTACATAAGGTGATAATTTTTTTCTTGTGATTTTGTAAATTTGCAACTCCTCTGCGCTTTCTAGGGTAGTTAATTGGCATCATTGCTATTTCAAATAGTAAGAGTGAAATTGTATCACTCAGGAAGATGCCTCTCTGGATTTTCGCCTTTGCTCAAGTTTTTTCCTTTCGCTGTTGATTCTACTTTCCAGTTTTTCATTTCTTACTTGATGAATTTTGTCAAATATCTTGTACATTTACAAACAATCTATTATCCATGTTTGTGGGATCGTATCATAGGCCTTTTTATACTGATTATTATTATTATTATTATTATAGCTAGTTTTTCACGCCATTTTAACTGGGGGTTTTTGTTGTTTGGGGGAGGGGTACCGAAGTCTGAAGGACACAATATTCCTCAGATTTTCTGATCTTAATACTATGGTTTGGATGGTTGCGATTCTTTTTCTCATTTCCAATTCCTCCAGCTCTTTTTCAAGTCCTTGCGAACCGTTCCAAGTATTACTGTTATCTTTATGCTCCATTGCTTTTTCTAGCAAGGTCCAAGTATTCGACTATCTTTTTGCTTTCTTTCATTTTTACTCAGTGGTTTGCTGGAACAGCAAAATCTACAAGATGACTAGTTTTTATCAATTTTTTTTCTTATTAATTAACAATAGGTCTGTTCTTCTGATCAGAATTGGGAGATCCGTTTGTATCTCAAAATCTCAGAGAATTCTATTGGCCTTATTTTCTCAGACAAATCCTGGTTTGTGAATATACCATTTGTCAGTATGCTCACGTTGTAATCCCTGGCACAATTCCCAGCGGATCACCTTTTCGACCCGATCGTTTATAGTCTTATATTCATTTTGTGTTTATTTGCTGTATTTGCTTATTATGCAATCAACTGCTTCATCTCTATCTCCATGTCACCTACACTTGCTAATCTGTTGCGTATTATCAGTTTTTCCTTTGATATACGAATAATTGATTATTTTGCACTGCTATTAAAAGTATTTCGGTTTCTTTTTTTGGGCTTACTTTTCTTAGCCATTTTCAGATCATCCAGTGAGCAATCTCCTTAGTTAGTTTCTTGAAGTATGCCTAAAGTTTTTCTACCTATTTTTGCTATCTAGATTTTGTTGCTTCTCTGTTTGTCCTTAAGTTATTGTTGATATTGTAGCTGCAATTAGTTTTTCTTTGCTCTTTTTTGTATACTTCTCGTGTCCTCGAATTGTTTCATCTACGCAATCCTCCTTCTTTTCTTGACACATAGAGTCTGTCTATGACACATCTCGGGTGTAAATCCTTGTGAATCGTCATCAGTTTCCTTGTACTTTGGTCCATTTATCTGGGTTCCTCCCTTATTCGTTCAAGAATGATCCAGAGTAGCTTACAAAGGAGACTGCCAAGGTATTTATTCATTATTATTTTTATTTATTGGTTATTATTATTTATTATTATCTATTATTGTAATTCTTTGCAAGTTTTTCACGCCAGCGTCAGCCGATGGTCTCTCACTGGAGTCAAAGTAAATTTCCTCAGGTCTTCAGGACTCTTCTAAGCATTCTGGCCGATCTTAATGCTGTAGTCTGGATGGTCTCCTCATCTTCAAGTCTTTTTACCAAGTGCACCAGTTACTATTGGTATCACCGTCACCTCACCTTCATGTTCTAGAGTTTTTTTTAGTTCTCGAGCCCGATCCAAGTATTTACTCTTTTTTCGCTTTCTTTTATTTTCAGTCCGTTGTCCACTATTCGGTAGGTTCTCTTTTTTCTTTTTTCTTTTTTACTATCACTAGGTCTGGTCGTTTGGTCGGGATTAGGTGATCTGTTAGTAACTCAAAATCCTAGAGAATTTTATGCGTTTCATTCTCCAGGACGGATTCTGGTTTGTGCATATACCATTTGTTCGTATGATCAAATTTCAATTTCTTGTACAATTCCCAGGAGATTACCTTCTCCACCCAGTCGTGTCTAGTCCAATACTCTTTTTGCGCTAATTTGCAGCATTCGCTTTATTATTATTATTATTATTATTATTATTATTATTATTATTATTATTATTATTATTCGTAAAACATAATATTATACAATTTTTCTTCTAACTACAAAAATAAATTATTTAAGTATTCTTTGTAAAGGAGATTATCATTCAGTTTTAATACCATAACAGGCTTAAATGTATGATTTTAATGAAGACATTTTCTCTTTTTCATATTTTTCTGATTTTACCCCGGAATGAATTTAAATAAAACTTCTCTTTATTTTATTTTCATCGATAAATTCTTCTGTAATGTTTGCTAAAGTTCATTATACGTTTAACCTGTCTCGCATTTAACTTTATCGGATTTCACTTATTTTATGTTATAAATGACACAATTGCACATGCCAATCGTTAGTCAAACTGAAAATCCACCTCGATTATTCACCGTCATATACGCAATCTGAATATAATTCACAAGTCAGCCAATCAGATTTTTCCTTTCCATAAGAACTATAAATGTTCCAAATCTTTTACATGTCTCTTTTATTACTCGCCAGTTCTTTGCTATTTCCATTTTGAAATCTGAATTCGATTAGAATTACTAGATTCTTTCTTTCCTATGAATATTTGTTGCATTATACATTAAGTTTTACACCTGCTTAATATGATTGATTGATTGATTTTAACGGCATGTTATCCCACCTAGGTTTATTTTATAACTGGAGGTTAGGAAATCGTGTTCATTGTACGCTCATATTTACGTTTTTTCTTTCTTTTTGTGTGTGTGTGTATAGTTGTTTCTTGAGAATTTTTTGCTTTATTTTGGTTTTTATTTGTTTGTTTGTTTTTGTACACGTTCCTATCGATAAGGAATAATTTTTAAACAGATCAATTTGACTCATAGATATGACCCTAACATGTTGTACCACTACGAGTCAAAGTGAACCTGGTAACAATGGCAATAAAGGGGTATTCCACACTCACCAGATCTCCTGAACTGGAGCCTCGTCAACATATACAGTTTAGTGTCCTAGACAGGTCGCTCATTCTTCGGGAGGTATTACCTCTCTGCAGAAGATACAGTCAATGTACTTTAAGCCCCGCTAACTAGGCTACTATATATATATATATATATATATATATATATATATATATATATATATATAATAGCTCTGTTAGCGGAAAAAAGTGAAGTGCTATATATATATATATATATATATATATATATGTGTGTGTGTGTGTGTGTGTGTGTGTGTGTGTGTGTGTGTGTGTGTGTGTGTGTGTGTGCACGCGCGTGTATGTATGTGTAACACTTCACTTCATCTTTGCTCTTAGGTGATGTAGCCAACATTTTAGGCTTAACTTTGAAACAATTACTAATATATCAAGTACAAAAAGTCAATTGTACCATATTTCTGTTATGTGTTTTATTTTTTATTAGACCTTTGTTTGTTATTAAATAATGCCTTTGATATTGTTTATCTAATAGTGTTTCACTGACATTTCTGTGCATGGCACATACACATTTTCTTGAGTAACTCATTAATATCTTCTTAATTGAAAAGTGACGAGATTTTGAAGTAGTTTCAATATTGTAAGTCTACATACCATTTCTCCCAACATCTCTCTAATTAGTAAGATCCTCAAAGTGATTGAACATGTATCACAAAAACAGCAACATATAAATATAATCACTTTAATAGTTTATTCGGATTCTTTTTAAACAGTCATCTCTTGACCCGTACATTTGACAATTTAAAACGCAGGAAGATTTCGGTGTAAGTTAAACTACTATACAATATTAGTTTATACGTGCCTTCAAAAAATGAAGGTAATATATAAGTAATGATACGATTGTAATATTTACAAAATATAAAACACTTTATGTTGTTGTACATATTTCTAGTAGTAGATCAATAAATCCTTAGTACAAAACCAAAGTTAAAAGTAAATTAAAAATAACAATTGATAATTTTCTTTGTCATCTATCTATTTCCAAGTTTAAAAAAATAACCTGGGGACTAAAATTAAATCCAGGAATAAATCATGGCATTTTATTTTTCAAATTAAAAAAAAACAGAAAATCTTATTTCCAACACGTCACCAAAATATTCAACATTTGTCATTGGTTATTTATTTATCAAATTTATCATCACATTAATTTTTAGGAAAATGAGAGGGCCCATTAAGTAGAGATGAGCAATTTACAGATTATAAAGTAGAAAAGCGTTACATGCGCGTGTGTGCGCGCACACATACACACGCACGCGCGTGTGTGTGTACATACATCGATTGCATTTCATATGTGTGGATTTTTTAAATTCACATACAATATTACGTTAATAATGTAAACACTTATTTTTGACTAGCCCCCTAATAAAACATGTAAAAGTTAACCATTAGAATTTCGTAATTGGATTGCTGTCATGAGACCTTTTCGCATTATCTACTTCAGCGGTTTTCTGTCTTTCTGAGACTTGTCACCTTACCTTTCCATGTTGAATATACGCAACACCCGAATCAAAAGTTAAAAGTATATTTCGTGGACATAAAAAATTAGATACTACACTTTGATTCTAAACAAAATGCAGCGAATTGGACCACAAACTCGGATAGCGCTTTCAAAGTTATATTTCACTAAAATATACCATATTTTGAGAATTTCACGGAGAATTTAAATCATAATCAATGAAAAATTTGATCTAGGAGGTGAATACAGATTCTCATAATATTATGTCCTATGACTGAAAAGGCAATTCGAGTTTCTTTGTCAACTGTTTTCAAATTTTCTTTATTCTTTGTATTGATGTCAGTCAAACGTGATTCACACAAACAAGTTGTTAAGAACAGAATTATCAAAGGTTTACTTGCTATTGTTGGGTACTACATTGAAATTTATATTTAAAAACAATCTAATTCCATTTCTGAATATTTGAGTCTTAAGTATCAAAATTCCTTCTTTTTCGTATAATTCATACATCCCAGATCTTATAAATAAGCTAAACACCCAGTCGTATCGCTCAATGCTCGAATCCAGAAATAAGTTGTCATTGAAAAACAGCACTTAACGACAAATTCTACATGATCTCTAAAGGTTTCTTCGGGGATTTGGTGCCAGTATGTAAACAGCAGATCCTTTATCTATTGAAATTTATATAGTATATCTTCTGAAGAGCGAACTTGTAGCTCCAACTCATAAATGTTCAATGGGCTTGAAATCTGGAAAGACTAGAGGTCAATGCAATACCGTGAAGTTTTCTTCTTGTTCATGAAATCTTTTCCAAACAACAGATATATCATTGTATGGTCCATTGTTCTGCTAAAAAATGGTATTATAATTGATGCCATATGTATCTGATGTATTGATGTATCTGGTCTTTAATGATGTCAATGTTGGTGATACGCGACAAAGCACCTTTCACATGAATGATAGGACCCGGTGTTTCCGAACAAAACGTTGCTCGAACATTGACCTTCACCTGTTGTTTTCTCATAGTATGTCCAGGTTCCTTATCTACTTTATTTGGGAGAAAGCGATACTCATCAAGCTAGATTATTTTCTCCCATTGATACAACGACACCTACATGTCTATTAAAGACGCTTTCGGTGATGTATATTGGTTAGAATGGGAACACTGACTGGCCTGTGATTATGCAACAAGGATCGATGTACTTCTTTCATCTTGATTAAAACTATCTGTACTTTGTGCTACAGTTGTTATTTTGTTGGATCTTAGCGAGAAAACCTCCGTTCTTTTCGCAATGATAAGTCTTGATTTCTCAGTGCTTTGTCGGCTGTTGATTTTGCTCCCTCCGATATTTCTCGATAGGTACTGACCACAACTGAATATACGCGTATCACAATCTGTCCCTTTGCAAATGCTCTCACCTTGCCTTTCGGCCTAAACAATTTAACCCGAAATTGCTGAAATCTTTTTCTTGTCTATAACCGCAGCATTCTACACATCAAAAGGAAATATTTGCCGCTGTCTTGCCGACTCATATAACACTGACCCTGACATGCAAAGTTGTTACGAGACAGTAAATGTCGTTGTCTCCACATATATCTATACTAAATGTATTGGTTCATCAGTCTCTATATGTGTAGTTAGAGTTAAAAAAAAAAATTTAAAAAAAAAAGAAGTAAGATGACAATATATCTTTGATCTTCAATGTCAAATTTTATAAGACTTTTCAAATAAAACTATAGGGAAATAAATTCAGGCACCAAGCTTAATAAATCCTGTAAATGACAAAAAAAAAACGGAAAGTTAACCAAAAATTAAATACATAAGTACAAAACTAAGACTAAAAAAAACAAAAGAAATATTCATCGGAAAGAAATTAAGTTAGCTTAATTCATAAACAAGTTTGCACCGTCAAATAGTTTAACAATAATAATAATGATAATAATAATACAGAGATGAAACGGTTTATTACATAATAAGCGAATGCAGCACACTGGCGCAAAAGGAATACAATGTTAAACACGACTGGGTGGAAAAGGTGATCCACTAGGAATTGTGCAAAGTATTGAAATTTGACCATACTAACCAATAGTATATGCACAAACTAGAATTTGTCCTTAGAAATAAGATCCAAAAATTCTTTTGGATTTTGAATATAAATAAATCATCGAATCCCGACCAAAAGACCAGACCTAATACAGTACCGAGCAAAAGTCTTCGGTACTTTAAATTATTACAAATTTTTACAACTTTCAACGTGCGTTTTTTTACAAATGAAACATTGGCCGTCTTAGAGTAATTTCCATACCAAATCATTATATTTTGCAGTAAGGGTTCTAAATGAGAGAGAAAAATGCGAGACGATCCTCAAAAATGGCTGTACAAAAGTTTTTGGCCATGTCACATAAACCAATCAAGATACAGTTTTAAAAGAGAAAAGCATCTATAATGAAAATTTACTGCATAATATTCATTTCAATAATTTACTGTACATTGTTAATATCTTATGTGGTTTCCTTTAGCTTGAATAATTGCTTCAATACGCCTGCGAAGAGATGTGTACAAATCCTTCATCTTCACCGGTATGAAATGCCATTCTCTGTGGCTGAGTTTCCACAAAGATTGCGTGGATTCTTCTGAAGAACTATTCTCCAAAGTTCTATCCTCATTTGCTCGACGATATTTAAGTCAGGACTCTGAGCTGGCCAATCTTTCTATACGTAACACCTTCGTCAGCCAAACTTTGTTGTGTTGCATGCGATCTGTGGGATAGAGCTCCATTATGCTAAAAAATCTCACCTTCATCCTAATCTGGTATCAAATTATTCTTCAGCAACTGGATGTATTTGGTACTATTCAAGTTATGTAATAAGCTTTTTTTTCTTTTTCTTTTTTTTTTTTTTTTTTTTTTTGCTTAGATGTGTCTCGAGGCCGCATGAATAGGGCACCCACTGAAACTCGAACTCACTCGTGAAGGGTTGCTAGTCTAGCTTGCTAACCAACTTTCTTCTTAGCTTAGTCCGTCACATTCTGGGTCATTTTCACAATGTTTACCCTCATTTCTTTGTAAATTTTCACCATGATGGCTATTTAACCGACTTCTCACGAAGTCAATAGATGACACAAGTTCGTTTTACAAAAGGAAGTGACGCAGAAATCGACACTCATGCGCGCCTGGACCAAAAATACTTGATCTCGTTGGCGTTCCCCTTTTGGGACGTCTCAGGCGCCGAGCAATAAACTCAACCCTGCAAAGCAGGTATTGCCTTGAAACCAGGCAATTCAGTTTAATAACACCCACTTGGTGCAAACGTCAGGCAGACCCCCAGAAAAGAAAAGTCCATGTTATCAAAGCAAAATTTCCACAGAATTTTAGATGTAAGATTTTTCACTATATTCAAGAAAAAATCAGTTCTGTTGCATATTAGCGGTGGAACATTTTTCTGTTTTAAAACACTGTATATTGATTAATTTATGTGAGGTGACCGAAAACTTTTCCATGACCATTTGGGGGCGGAGGTCTCGCATTTTTCCCCTCTAATATAAAATATTATTTTGGTATCGAAATGACACCAACAGAGTCAATGTTTCATTTATAAAAAAAAATGCACAACGAAACATCCACTCATAAATTGGCAATTAGTGGAAATTTACAATAGTTTTAAAGTGACCGAATACTTTTATACAGTACTGTATTAATTAATAAGAACAAAAGAACCTGCTACTTGGTGAATTTTGCTGTTCCAGTGAACCACAGAGTGAAAATGAAAGAAAGCGAAAAGATGGCCAAATACTTGAAACATGCAAGAGACCTGAAAAAGCTATGGAACATGAAAGTGACGATGATACCAATTATGATGCGCTCGGAAAGCCCCCCCCCCAAGGGGCTGGAATGGAGACTGGAGAAAATGGAGATCAAAGAAAGAATCAAGACCATACAGACAACAGCATTGTTAAAATCAGTTAGAATACATAGAAGTGTCCTGGAAACCTGAGGTCACTCAGACTCTAGTAAGAAAACAACAGTTAAAACTTACAATTTGTGAAATAATAATAAATTGATTATCAAGAAATTCGATAACATTACTGAAATGAATACTGAAAAAACAATAAAATCAAGACTTAGAAAAATAACTAAGCAGAGGATAAAACAAAACTCAATAACAAAGACTTCTGAAAACTTACTTCAAACAAAATCCACAAGAATTACAATTTCGAGAACACGCATAAAAATGAAAGAATAAAGAGATCAACTGAAAATCCAATAGAAAGGCATTATGTATCAACAAAACCGGAATAAATTAATGGAAATTAACAAATTAAGACTTGTACTGAAATACTTTTGAAAAACAAAAACAAAAAATTCAACGGACGAAATCACCTTTAGAAATATTTGTTGTTAGTAATAAGAAATAAAAAAAATATATAGGACAGCTTATAAGAAATAAAATAAATTTACAAACAATCAAAGTAAAAAAATAATAGGATAAAAGAAAGCCGGAATTGTTCTATAATAAGAAAAGAATGGTGGACTAAAATAATTTTAAGATAATGATCTTTCTGTTTAGTGAAGTGTAATATTAAATGAAACAATATGACTACATTGTCATATAAAGTAAATTCGATAGATTAGACAAGTGGGGAAAATGCTCCATAAATTTTAGTTCAAGTTTCATGATTTTTTTCTTCTGAAAAAAATAGAAATATTAGCGAATTTTTTCTTAATTAAAAAAAGGATTTGTATATGTTTTACAAAACTGACTTTTAATCTTTCATAAAATGTTTATATAGTAATACCTTAAATACAAGACGCCAGATTAACGGTTTTCCGTTGTTACGGGGACACTAGAATATTTACTGGTGACACTGAATCTCCTCGATGAGACAGTCAATTTAATAAATCTAAAAAAGTATATCTGACAACTACAACATATTAGGGTCATTTTTTTAATTCGTTCAAATGTGTTGGGTTTTTTTCTTACAACGGTTTAAGGAACAGAGACAGCATTATTATTTATTTACTTATTTTTCTATTTTTAATTTGGTTTGGACTTTAGAAAATAATCTTATTTTGATTTGGACTGTTGTCTTTGACAAGAACTAGTATAAAACCATAATAATTAAGTTTCATGGCATTTCTAATGCTCTGTACTTTTTGTATCCTCAATTAAAAATATTATTTTGGATTGTCATCAATGACTTGAAAATTGTCTTTTTTTCTTCCTTTTGCAATAAAAAAGACTTTCTTGTTAATTGATGTTTCATTGTTTTGTGGGGTTCCGACTGAAGGTCAAGGGAAAAGGGCAAAGCTGTGTTGCCGTTTGATATCTGACTCCATTATTAGGTTATTTTATTTTACCCCACTTTGGCTAGTCGGTGTAATGCCTTGCCCAAGAAAGTCCTAAAAAGAATTATACAAAAGAAGACATCAACAGATAGGAGACGAAGACGTTTCTTTTATATTTTCCTTTATTTCCTGGGTTCAACAACCATTCCATGAGTGAGGGAGTTTTCCCTGAATACAATTGAAATGGTTGAATCCCCCAATTAAGGTGTCAAAAATACGTTAGTCGTTTCATGCATATGCTTGTCCTCATTTGATATTTAAAGCTTCCATATGGGTTAGTTTCTTTTGGAAGTTTGTCAAAGTCCGGTTGTTTTAGTTTGTAGTTCCATTTCGTAGTCTTTTATATTCCAGCATATTGTTAACTGAAAGAGAGATGCTACTGGGTGAAAGGGACGAACCAACGCCTAGTCCAAAGACGTATGGCGTGGCACCCAGGCACCAGTCAGCAATGATGTAGTCAAACCGACGGTCACTGCCTGAAGAAATGAGCCTGTTCCCCCTTGTCAGGCGGTTGCTTTTTTCTTTACGCATGCGTCATCCCTTTTTCCTGTCAGGGACCTCTGGGAGTTTCTGCAAATTTAGTAGTTTTCTTTTTTTTTTTTATTCAATTTAAATTTTTTATTTATTTATTTATTCGTTCCCTACAGTTTCTAAAACAAACACAGAGACCACAATTTCGCGACCAAAATAGATATAATTTATTTTCTAAATGTTCTAATTACCTTTTTACAACTATAGATAACAGCAAAGTAAAAATAATAATTTTGGGATAGTTTAAAATTGTTTTGGTACAGTTAAAATTGTTTTTATTGAATTGAGTATTAATTTGTTTCAAAATTTGGTACACAGGAATTATCCTACAGCATAGTTTGCACCATTCTTTTCTTCTTTTTGTCTCAAGCATGCCTCTATCATCGTAATATAGTTAATACAATTAACTATACTACGTCAAAACCAACACAAATCAAAACTGCATATTCAAGGTATTACTTTTTTTTGTTTATAAGATGTAACAGTGCAAAATTAGTAAGAGAAATTTTAATTCTCCTAACCTTTTGATTTTAAAAATGTACAAATATCCAAATAATGACCAGACTTCAATAAAACTTTCCGTACTTTTTAATTTTCTTTTTACATATAATTATGATTAAGAGAAATTATTTTGCCTTGGAATATGCATGTACCCAACCCCTCCTCCACCACGGGCAGGATGTGGCACAAGGCCAATTTTTTAAGCGGAGTAAAGCTGGTGTGAATTCGGAATTTTTCTTCTCTGAGACTGGTTGCCTAACCAAGGCTAAAGGATCAAATCTGCCCTACTATTTACCTATAGCTGGAGGGAGAAATGATGGATTCATACCTTTCCTGATGACATCAGCATGAAGTGAAACGCAAACAGCCTCGTCCATGATTAGAACTCCGGTTGCCGATTTCATTTCGTACGACGATAACCATTGCACTAAGTACGCTTCCAAAAGTAATTCATCTTTCAATGAATTTTGTTTCAAATTTATTTCAAATTTTCATTTGTGAAAAGTCCAGTTCCGTAATGACTTTATTGTTTCCGTAATTTGTCTTTTATAAGCTGTGCGGATAAAATCTTAAAGAATCCGCTAGTTGTTGGATTTGATAAATTTTTCATTTTTATTTATTTTTGTAAATTAATTATGAGCATTAAAGTTGATGGGGAAAATATATTTAGGCTGAATATTTTGATTAATGTAATCAACAGACAGAACTCAATCCGAAGACCGAGTACTTGATTAAACTTCTCAAGTGAAAATTTTTAACTGGTCGACTCTCAATTGACTTTCCAAATTGTACAACTGAAATATATATCAAACCCAAACAGAAAAAAAAACCATTTCTCCGTTCACAAAATAACCCACGATTCTTAAAAAGCCAATAATTCAAACTGTGATTTATGTAGCTTAGTCAGCGACAACTGTTATGTCACTGATTGCTAATCGTCTGATAAGAATTGAGATATACAAAAACAACTCCCCCCAAGTGTTAGGACCTCTGTTATTTTATTCTCTCCGTTCAGTTTCTGAGGCTGTGGAAGTATGTGTGAGTGGATAATTAACACAATGTACGGGTTAGTTTCTTTGTTCTAGTAAGAACCAGATGTTCTCATATCTATGAATGGTTCAGTCGCCCTCAATCCACACTATCGATGAGCTCCTCGTGTCCCATACAACGAAAAAGAGAGTTTAGCGGATCGAGAAACCCAATTTCAACGACACCAACTCCTATTTCCGTCTTGCGTGAGCGGTGTCATATTGTCAGCCTCCGCCACCAGATAGCCAGTTGAGCCTGGTGACCTCGGTAATTCCTGGTTAACTGCTGTTTTCAGTTCAGAGTTGTAGATCTGCGAGACGATATTTTGAATTTCAACTCGTATTTCTTTTGGCTGCTGGTTTGTCATGAAGACTAATCAAAGTGGAAGGCATGTTACGTCGAAATGGGTGTGTCATTGATGACCATGATCATGTGATAACTGACGACAACTAATAAGAACGTTTTCTCGTTTTATATTTACTTTTCTTTCTCTTTTTTTAAAATTATTTTTTACAAAGTAAAGGAGGATTCGTTTCTTCGAAAAATTATTTTTTAAAAGATGCAAAAATTATAAAGTGTACAAGACTAATTAAATTGCTAGTTTATTTATTAATTCATTCATTTAGATAGGGGTATTTTCATTAAAGAGAAATATTAACCTAAAAAACAAAAATTGCTTCCGTCACGTAAAATTAAGGAAATGTCTGTTCATCCTTATATCTCTGCCTTTTTTTGCAACAGATTTCAGTTAAACTTTCTGGAATTGTTGGAGTCGTCCCTATAAAGTTTTTTTTAGTATAATCGGTTAAGATTGTTTGATTTTTTTTATTTCTCAAAATAAAACTACTACTTATGCAAATAAAACTACTACTTGTGCAAATAAAACTACTACTTGTGCAAATAAAACTACTACTTGTGCAAATTAACATCGGGGAGGTAAAGTAAGATGATTGACATTCAAGGAATACAGACATCAAACGCTCTAAGAAAGCGGTGATTTCTTTAAAAAACTAAGAAGAAAGTAATAATTTATTCACTTATCTATTATAGTTATTATCTATTTATTTTTCTATTTACTAATTGGAATGAATTACCTTACAAATACGTAGCTTACATAAACCGGGCTCTTGGCCTAATGAGTAAACTGTTCAATTGTCTGGAAGACCGGGGTTCAATTCCAGGTCGTAGTCATACCAAAAATCAAAAAAATGGTACTTGATGCCGCCTTGGTTAACACTCAGCATTATAAGGTAAGGGTAAAGTGGAGCAATCCAGCGAATGGAGTAGCGCCCTCCCCTACACCGGTGTAGTAGCGATTGAAAAGGGAGCCTTCGGGCCACCCTCAACTAAGGTCGCCAACTTTACTTACATAAACTTCATATGGAGGCGCTCATAGTGTAATAGTTAGGAATGGACACGGTGATTCGAGTTCAAAACTTGAACAAGGCTGTTTGCATTTCACATAACGCTATCTATGAGTAAGTAGTTGGACAAACTGGTTTCTTTAACCATAGTATGGCAACTAGTCTAGGAGAAGGAAAACTCAATTCAAACCTGCTCAAAAAATTGACCTTCTGTTACATTCTACCCGTGCGGAAGGGTTGGTAAATACATAAACTGCAAATTCTAATCAAATTTAACTACATTTTATCTATCTAATTTATTCATTTTTTTTTTCTAATTATTTTTCATTTATTACTGTTAGATATCTACCTTCGCGATTTTCTCTTTTACCTGAATTAGTTATTTTATATAATCTGAATTCTGACAATGAAAGAAAATGAATGTCGTTTTCGAAGCTATAAGAAAAGCGTTTCAAATTCTAATGTTTCACGGGTCCTCATGGTGTAATGGTTAAAGCGTTGGAATGCAGAATCGTTAGTAAGTGAGTTCGAACTCCAGTCGCACTATTATGTTCACTTTCGGACAAATACCCTAGGGTATAAGTCCTCTTATCCTCCCAGCTATGGGTTAAATAGCATCACTGTTCTTCTAGAAGGATGGCTTTGGCATTAAATAACCCACGAATGTCGCAGCATGCCATTAAACAAAGAAACCAATCTAACGTTTAAATTTTATCGGTCACTTTTATTGTATATTCTTATCGTTTATTTTTCATCTTTATTGTTATCACTTAAACAGTCATTATTATCATTATCATTTTACTCCCTGCGGGTTTTTCACACCAGGGTTTGTTGATGGTCCTTCACTGAATCTGATAGACAGAAAGTCTCTTCAGATCTTTGGGACTCTTCTCAGTATTCTGACTGATCTTAACAATGGATGTTCTGGATTCATCTTCAAATTTCCAACTCTTCCAGCCTCCTTTCCAAGCTTTTGGGGACCGTTTCAAGCACACCAGTTACAATTAGTATCACTGTCATTTTCATGTTGCACATATTTCCCAGTTCTCTAGCAAGGTCTAAGTATTTGTCTCTTTTTCGCTTTCTTTGATTTTCGCTTCGTAGTCCGCTAGGACAGGGTTAGTTATATTTCTTTCGGGTTTTGTTTTTTTTTTTTGCTTTTTTTTTTTGCTAGTTGTCAGTAGGTTTGCTCTTCTGGTCGGGATTAGGTGATTTGTTTGAGTCTCAAAATCCCAGAGAATTTTATGCGTCTCATTCTTCTGGATTGATTCTGGTTTGTGCATGTACCACTTGGTTGTATGGTCAAATTTCAATTTCTTGCACAGTTCCCAATGAATCACCTTCTTCACCCAGTCATGTATAGTCTTATACTCTTTTTGAGCAAGTTTGCTACATTCGTTTATTATATGATTAATGGTTTCGTCTATCACTACGTAATCTATACTTGTTATTCTGTTACGTATAATTGATTTTGGCTTTAATAACATTGATCCTTATGACGTTATTTTGTGCGGTTATTAGAAGATATTCAGTTACTCTTAAGGTTTCTCTTTCTTAACCATATCCAGGTCTTCTCGTGTGCAATCTCGCCAGTTTACCGCTTGAAATATCCACACAATTGTTTTTCTTCCCAAATCTGTTTCCTAGTTTTTGTTGTTGTTCTATTTGTCCTTATATTGTCAGTGTTGTTACTTACCACTGTAGTTAGTCTTTTTTTTTTTTTTTTTTGCTCGTTTCAATATAGTCCTCGTATTGATGCATTCACGCTATCTTCAATGCTGGCAAGTTCTCTTTCTCCTTCTTTTCTTGATACATATAGTCTATCTATGTCATTTCTCGTAAGGCCTTGTGCATCGTCATCAACTTTCTTGTCCTCTGGTCCATTTGTTTGAGTTCCTCTCTTGTCTAAGAATGTTTTTTTAAGAATGGTCCCGAGTATCCCACCAGAAAGACTGCTCTGGTTTAATCCCTTCGATGATATTTCTGCTGCTGAGCTTGATTTCGATAAGCTTTCTAGTTAGTCTAATGTATTCTTTTCTTAATTCTTCTTTCATCTCCGCTTGTTTGATGATGTCCACTTCCAATATTCTTAATTATTATTATTATTATTATTATTATTATTATTATTATTATTATTTAAGCATTTACTATTCGTCTAAATTTCTGAGACGAAGCTTGATGATTTTTATCATTAAGCAGGAAACATGGCGTAACGGTTATAGGCGTTGGTTCCCTAAGCTTCTAAGGAGACAATCATCTGGAGGTTGCAGGTTCAATCCTGACTGCAGACGAGTAACAATACAGGAATACTTAACACTTGTAGCCGGTTGTGGTTAACGAAATCAGAACAATGGATTCAATAAAGAACGTAGTTTTTGTTGTTGTTCTATTTGTCCTCATATTGTCAGTGTTGTTACTTACCACTGTAGTTAGTCTTTTTTTTTTTTTTTTTTTTGCTCGTTTCAATATAGTCCTCGTATTGATGCATTCACGCTATCTTCAATGCTGGCAAGTTCTCTTTCTCCTTCTTTTCTTGATACATATAGTCTATCTATGTCATTTCTCGTAAGGCCTTGTGCATCGTCATCAACTTTCTTGTCCCTTAATTATAAAAATCATTTACTATTCATGAGTAACTCTGGAAAAAGAGGGCAACTTTGGTGTTAACATGCTGCACTCTGTTTGTGGGGCGAATCAGATCCAATGGTCCACACCCATTTCCTAAATCGTGTTGGCTCCAAAACCATACTCTGATATATCGCTTCAGTAGGCAGGTTAAACCATTTGAGAGGAGGAGTATTTACACTTTACCACTGGTCAGGGAGTTAAACTCTAGTCATTGGAGCATGACAAAAGTGTCCAAAGAACTTAACGGCTGATTGTACGGAATTGAAGACAATCCACATCTTATTCAGGGTTTGAAGAGGAGACACGGGCAGTTAAGTGAACACAGGTCCACTAAAAGAACGTGGAGAAGAGGAAACAGATAAATCCCAGACCGGATCAGTTGTGGCCTGCATCCACAATAGTCGAGTGTCCCACTAGATCACTCCAGGATTTGCGTGGTAAGTTGACAACTGAATTAAAAAAAACATCAAAAACACCATCAAACCAGACACGACACATCCTCAAAAAACATTAAAAACAGCATGTTACCTCAAAGTTTTGGATAGATTTTTCAGCATTTTGAGCAAAGAAACTTACGCAGTTTCTAAAATAAATACAGAGACATTTTTTTATCAAATTAAAGACACTTTAAGCAATCTAATTCATATTATTCGGATTAAAATAGAATTAACAAGTAACAAAAATATTGCATTTGACCATCTTAATCTGACACTTACATTATTTTTGGTAGATTTGTTGAAAAAGGTAAACGTTCAGTTTAAAACAGTCTAATTCTACGTTAATTGGTGTAATTTTCCTTTTCTTTACCTATTATATATCTTTTTAATGAATTGAGCCCTTATATTTCTAGTAAAACCGAGAAAAAAAACTTAAGAACTATTTTTTTTTTCAATTTTAATTACGTTTTGAAAATAAAGTGTCGGAAAAATTTCTAAATTCCCCGTTCATATAGTAAACCTGTTTTACTTGACAGATCCGGATTTTTCATCCGAAATAGTAATGAATGCTATGCAATTTTATTATATTTGTAGCTTGAAGAGTTAATTATAAACTTATTGAGTAATGGTCAATTGAATGTGAATATTTTAGTAGGATAACTAATCCGTTATTTTTTAGAAGCTTTATGTCTTTTGTCAATTAAAAATTCTCGCCCAAAGAATTATTAGGAATTCTAATTCTTGATACAAAAGATAAATCTATAAAAAAAAAGATATTTACTAATTATATTTTTAATGAATAGAAAATTTTATCAAGTTGATATTCTTCTGAGGAAAAATTTCTGAGGAATTTTATAAAGATTTTTTATATGTGCGCAACTTTAAGAGATTTATGCTGACATTTTTGTTTTGGTCGGGATTGTTCACTATTAGTCATACTATCCATCTTATGAATTTCAATAACCAAATTAGAACCCGTGTGTAATACATGCAAGTACTGCTAGTTACTATTAATTCGTTTAATTACTGAATTCAGTAAATTTTTCATCGGTAAATCTTTGAGAATTGCTGATGACTCCACTTCTATAAAATAAAAAATAAAGAAATGATTTAAATTTTTTTTCTCGTTATTAACCACCTCATTCTTTTCACTCTTTTATCTAAAAAAATTATCAAACTAAATTGGTAAATAGTATTTCAGTTCTAGCATTATCTAAACTGTTCTACTCGTTCTATAATGTTTTTAACAAGAATTTCAAATACTGGCACAATTGTATTTTTTTCTTTACTTTCTAATACCACTAAATCTCCCTTATAATCCAATCATTCAATCAACTGGAACCTCTCACCTCTCTTTCACTCTCCCTTCTTTCTTTTGCTTCTCTGCGCCTCTTTTCCCACGCACTTTCATGCGCGTGTAAATGGCAATTCATCAAATTCTAAAGAACCAGATGTTGCTGATCCTATGGAATCCGAAATAAAGAGAATAATAAGAGTGTAGAGTTTTCCAATTTGAAATATCTCCTTCCTCATTAAATGACAAGACAAAAGCAGTTGATCTCAACAATTATGTTCACTAAAAGGAAGGATAAAAGGTAAATATTAAAATAAACACATGAATACAACGTTGAATATAAAACAAAACACCCGAAAGAACAAAAGTGGTCACTATCAAATACTCCTCATCAAGTGATAAGTAATTCTTTGTCAACTTAAAATCACCAGTCAGAGTAAATCAACTTAAAACTGAATACATTAAATGCCCATCAAAAGAAGAATTTGAAATTAACAAACGTTCGGCTAAAAAAAAGTTTAAAGGCTGAAGTTAGTCAACTGAAAAATCACCTTGTTAATGGGACTTAGAATGTGCTAATTTTATCCTCTTCAGAGAGGTGAGACCCCACCTCCAAAAAAAAAAAAAATGGCGATGTCTTGAGTATGACACTAAACTGCATCTGAGGGTGTGGCTCAAGTTCTGGAAATTGAATGAATGTGAAGTACCTCCTTATGACCATTATTTCTCAGGTCCACTTTGACCTGGAGTAGTAATATCTGTTGGTCAAATAGATCTGTTTGAAAGTTATTCATAAACAGTAGGGCCAGGTACTTAAGAAACAACTACACAAAAAATGTAAATATAAACATTTATTGAACGTGGTTCCCTAATCTCCAGTCATAAAATAACTCTGGTCGGATTGACATGTCGTTAAGATCAAAAAATGAATCAACCTACTGGGAAAATTGTTTCCGAGAATTCTGTTTTAAATAAAAATTTTAAAAAATACACAACTCCTACAAGAAAAAAAAAGATAAAAACCATAACAAAAAATTCTCCGATTAAAAAATCTTTTACATTATAGGTACAAAATAATTGGGAAGGTTTTAGAAAGAATTGCTATAACTTACAATAATTAGGTGTATATTCCAATCCTTATACCTGGTGCTGTCTTCTATCCTCCCCATAACATTATTCTCATGTTGCCGAGATGTATACGCATAAACCATTCCAGCTCAACCTAAATTTCTGGGTAAAAGATTAGGGGAAAAAAAAGGAAAAGAAAAAATATACCGCTGCTGGGAGAAACGTTGTATGTTTCCAAATATCCTGTGGTGTCGTTTTTAACGCTTTTAGGTGATAAAAAATCGACGCTATTGTAGGTCGAGCAAGACTACCAATTGTTTTTGAAAATGTTTCTCAACATCTATACCAGATGTTACTGTTTAAGACAAGCAGATGATACCTATCACCGACGTTGAAAGAAAGCTCAATTTGATCTGCCGGGTCACATGACAACTGTGTATTCCCAAAAAGAAGACAGTATCTTCGGTCGAATAGAAACAGATCAATCAGCAAATATTAGCAGTTTTACAAATCAAGGAACAAATATCAACTTACGCCTTACAAAAACCCTCAGGATGGTCAATGTAAATGAAATTTGGACGGCACTAGCGAAAATGAAGGTGCAATGTGTCGTAAGAGGAAAACCGAATCGCGCGGAAAACCGAATCGGCAGAGAACGACTTTCAGATGGGTTCATTTAGGTTCACTTCGTACACACTCTTGGGAAAGGCATGAATCCACTCTTCCCACATTCCAACTATGGGTTAAGAGCAGGGCAGTAGAAACCATTCAGTCATGTTTAATGGCAGTCCAACTATGAGAAAGTTACTCTCATAGAAAAAAATGCGGAAGTTGGATAGTCGGAGATTAAACTAGCTCTCCCATCCCAACAGGATAGTTGACATAGATGTTTAACACCCCAGTAAGAATAGAGATAAGAGTCAATGGCTAACTAACAAGAGACAGTGTCTCGATAATTTTTTTTAAATACCATTTATCAACGTTATGGGTTTCGAAAAGAAACCCACTGATTCTATTTCTGGTTTTCAGTTCACTTATAGGGTAGTTTCTTGAGTCTTACAGTCCATGTTGTTGATGATTGATGCTTTTCACTGGAATTCGATCAAACATCCAGTAGTTTTACTTTTTCTAAATCCAAAACGAAAAGTCAAAATGGGGACACGGACAGTGCGACAAAATAAACAGTATATAGTATTATCTTACTCATGATCTAATAGCATTCTTTAAACATCAGCCAAGAGTTAGAATTAATTGTGAATAAAGTAGATTATCTCGATATTGTTCAATAAAAGTGAACACATGTTTTTTTCTCTATTGTCTAAAAACAGTTAGTGTATCGGAGAAACCAGTTATGTCATGTTACACTTCTGTAACTACGAAGGATAAATAGAATTATATATAACGAAAAATACAAACTTATGAAAGATAAGAAATCATAATCATCATCATCAAGTCGCGCTGACAACACGGATTCCTCCTCCCCCCTCTCTCTCTCTCTCTCACACACTCTCTCTCTCTCTCTCTCTCTCTCTCTCTCTCTCTCTCTCTCTCCCAATCATCCATCGCCTCTGGCAGTTCTTCCAAACTACATCCTGTGTCCGTAACACGATAAAATGACAAGATTAAATATGGTTTAGCTTTAACACTTTATATAAAAATGTATAATCAATGTCGAAAACTTGTGTTGTACAGACTTCTTACGGCTAAGTAGGAAGTGTCCACCAGTCAAAAATACTAATAACGTAACGGCGGTTCTAGTATCTTGCATTCATTTAGTCGTTTCTGTATGAATTCATTTGTCAAAAAATTAGGAGCATTAACTTCATGGCTGACATGAATGGAGTAGCTACCTCCTCTCATGTCTTCTAATGTGCGCGCCATTCATTGCTTGCCTGCTGTCTATAACATGTTGACTCTTCTCAACTTAATAAATTACCGAGAAATCACTAGTAAACTGACTTACCTGAAATATAACAGCTTCTTTCTTGCTCTCTCTAACACCTGACCAAGCTAGTCTATCATTATTTCTCAATCTGCTTTCTATCCTAATTCCCGTCACTCTCCAGAATACTCTATGGTAACCTTAACTCTAGCTGTGGATATACTTATGGTTACCATATAGTATGTCTTCTTTTTTCAATTGAAATATATTTTCTCATCTTAAAATGCTCTTTTTTTCTTTCCTTGATCTATACGAAAAATTGAAAGATTATGTTTGGATTCCAAGCACCGAATTCTTGAACAAAAGTAGTGTTAACATTGATAGTGTGAATTTTGCAACCTGATCCCATTCTTCAAATTCGATAAGATATATCTTAAGATTTTTGCAGATCATAGTTTGCATAAACAAAAAAAAAGTTGTTGTTTTTTTGTTTTGTTTTGTTTTTTTTTTGTGTGTGTGTGTGTGTGTGTGTGTGTGAGAGAGAGAGAGAGAGAGAGAGAGAGAGAGAGAGAGAGAGAGAGAGTGTTTCTAAGATTCACTCTAAGCAAGGCCAAAATGTGACGATTATATGGCAATAAGGTATGGTAAATGAATAGGGAAAATGATTGGAGAGTGGGACATGAATGAAGATTGAAATGTGAATCCATGGATTAACGGGGTGTAACTCAGATGTCTAAGGATCACTGAGACAATTATTGATCTTGGACTTTAGGAACCTAGGGAGCCACTCATGAGGAAGTTTGTAAGACATTTCAGATGTTCGAAGTGGAACTTTCCTCGAGAATGAGGGATTTTTAAGAAAACATGAATGAAATCCCCTAGACTTAGAGACTTGGGGTTTGACTGAAAACTCAGGAATTGTTGGTTCTAAGGCGTGGAGCTCGTCTAGAAGTTATACTAGCAACATTATACTGATGGGAGAGTGGTTGAAGAGATGAAAAGAATTATTCACCGTCTAGAGCTCACACTCGATTCTGTATCCTATGAAAAATTGATAACACATGCTGTGAGTAACCTGCTCAAATGTGCGAGAATTCTATTTTTAAAAATCTTGCCAAATATCAATTGCTTTTCATAATTACTTAAATATATGAGTTTCATCTTTGCATTTCTACTCTTACCATCAGAGGACACCCCTCTTTTTGTGGCAGCGAGGGAGTTTTACTCTACTGCAGAGGATACAGTCAGTCTAATTTAAGCCCCGCTGATATTTACGTAAATATTAGCGGGACTTAAATTAGGCTGACTGTATCCTCTGCAGTAGAGTTAAACCCCCTCGCTGCCAAAAAAAAGAGGGGTGTCCTCTGATGGTAAAACTCTAGTTCTGAAAATCGGAGCAGTGTGTAGTACTCCTTCATAGCCACTATTCCCAGGTTCTCTTTGATTTGGGGTAGTAGTACCTGTTAAGGTCCCAACTACGCATCAAATAGACAAAAAATTTGATAAGTTTGTCCCCCAAAAAACTCTTAAGAAATAACTATACAAAAATATAAATATGAACGTACAGTGAAAGTGAACCCCTAACCTCTAGACATAGAATAATCCTGAACAGATTGACCTGCCGTTAAAATCAATTAATTAAGCAACTGCTCACTTAAAGCCTATTCCATTACATTTCTTAAACACCAATCTCACACCTCAGTGCAATTGCATAAAAAATATATAAACATGATGGTGCATGCAACAGATTTCCTCTTCGCTTTTTCGGTTCTTCTTCACATAGAAAATAAGAAGTACAAGAAAAACTGTTTCTGGGCTCTCTTTAGGTCCAGCTTCACTTTTTTGGTGATGTGAAGGCTGGTTCTGCGCCCTATTTAAAGTAATATAGGTATCCCACTTCAAATCAGGAGTAAAGTGGAAATCTAAGAGTTTTTCAAAGTAGTTGATCTCTTTAAATCGATTAAAGTTTTTTAGGGTTCCATGATAAAGTTGGTTGGTTGTTTGGGTTTTACGGCATATCAACCTTTGTAGGGTATTTAACGCCAAATTCTGTTTATATGTATCTAAGATTTCTAAACGGATACTTAAATGAAATCCAGCTTATCTAAAATCTTATTTATTTGCCCATGATTAACTGGTTTCAATTCCTAATTTTGGTTGGTTGGTTGGTTGGTTGGTTGGTTGGTTGGGATTTATACCAAATCCATTTTATACGAATAATCAGTTCTATTTTAAACAATTACGTTTAGCAAGAGTACACATATTAATTGCCAAAAACATTTCTATTTCAAGCTATTCGGTTTAGTCAAACAGTTCTAATTAAAACAATTCAGTTTAGCGTAAGTACAGTTTCAATGTCAAAAACAGTTCTATATTAAACAATTCAGTTTAGCATCAGAACATAGTTTAAGTATCAAAACAGTTCTATTTCAAGTAATTTAGTTTAGCATAAGTCCACATATTAGTTCTATTTAAACCATAAACAGAAGCCTATCAGGTGCTACCACTCCGGACCAGAGTGGACCTGGGAGCGATGGCAATGAAGGAGTGCTTCACATTCCTCAAACCTCTAGAACAGCTGTTTAGTATCATATCCAGGACACTCATTGGGAGGTCTTACCCCTCTGCTGGGGTACAGTCGGTGTATTCTACGGCCCCAACCAACTGGGCAATACACATAGTTAAATGTAACAAAAGTTTTATTTAAAATAATTCAGTTTAGTATAAGTACACAGTTTAGATGTCAAAACAGTTCTATTTCGAGCAATTCAGTTTAGCATAAGTACGCAATTTAAATGTCAAAACGGTTCTATTTTAAACAATTCTGTTTAGCATAAATACTCAGTTTAAATGCAAAAACAGTAAACTCTCGAAACTACGGCTTAATTCTATTTGACCCATAGGACCTTTATCAGATGCTACCACAACAGGTCAGAGTGGACCTGGAAGCAATGGCATTACTCACCATCAGATTGTTTAGTGTCATAAACAGGATACTCGTTGGGAGGTCTTACCCTCTGCAGAAAAGCGAGCGGTGTGTTCTACAGTCCCAACTGGCAGGGCAATACATGATTGAGTGTTGTGTCATCAGCAAGGATACTGATAAAAATCTTGTGCAGGTGGTCAAGTAGGACGTTGATGAACACAAGAAAAATAGTTGTATCAAAGACAGAGCCTTGAGGGATCTCCTGGATTAATTTCACGGAACTTGAAGGACTTGCCATTAATCTTCATGGATCTGTGGAGTAAACCCTTCCAATTATGCCAAAACTAGAGAATTTGAAAATATCTTTTTTAGAGCCTTAGATGTATCCAAAAATAATGCCTCGACCCTCGAGGCCGTTAACTTCACTAACACGATGAGTGATTACTATGAGCACAACGGCAGTCAACCTGGAAAATCAAAGTCCATATTGCAAATTGCTCAAAAGCTTTGTTAAAATGTTTCGTGATATGACCATTAATCACAAACTCAAAGATCTTAATAATAATGGTAAGCAAATGTCTCATTGGCCTATGTCTCCGTCACCAAAAAAGGCTTCGACACTATCCCAGATATTTTTAGTGTCGCAAATGCCAGTTGATGGTTGTGGTCGACTACTGCCGATAACATGCTAAACATGCTGTTGTTCGGAATATGTCAGAGGAACGCCCTTGCCTGTCACCTTCGTATCAGCAGCAACAATACTGAATCTAATAATATTCTCTCGGAAACAAATATTAAATCAGGTCGAAGGTTATTAATGTTGACGGGATCACTTTAGCCTGGAATGTTGTGTGTTGTTGATATACTTGCTCAGTTTAATTATTTCCTTGCGTTCTTGTACATTTTATTTGCCAAAATCTATTAACGTTGATTTTGAATAGCATACAGTTAGAATATGCGATTTTAAAAAAGTATTTAGGTTCCCCTGCGCACTTTTGTCAAGGTGACACGTGGCGATAAAATTAACTGAAACTTGTAAACTTGTTAATTTTAATGCAATAATCTTTGTACCAACTTCTAAATTCAATTTACATGGTTCATAAATATATTTTATCATTTGTGACTTTGATTTAATAGCAATTACTCCCGGTTGCCATAGTTCCTTCATAATTGGTTTTTATGAATTTATACTCGTGCTAGGGTCGATGGTAGACGAGTGAGATTTACAATGTAATACATATTGTCTATAAACTCTCTCTCTCTCTCTCTCTCTCTCTCTCTCACACACACACACACACACACACACACACACACACACACACACACATATCAGGAGCTGTTTTACAGAGCTACAGTGTGGTAAACGTCCAAGATATAAACCTAAGAAACGTTTCAAGAATGTCATCAAAAGCAACATAAGGGCACTCTGTGTAGATTTTGAAGATCATGAGCAGATGACGGAAATCGATCAGTTTGTAGAAAAATGATCTACGATGATTGTAAAATATTTGAAGTATATAAAATCAAACACAACATCTTGAAACTTCAAAAACAGGACTTGACCTCGGTCCCGACACTTTTTAGTCAGAACATGTTTGTAACAATGGCAGTAAGGTCTCTTTATCCAAAGCCGGACTTAATAGTTATATGAGATCTCGTGACAACAAATAATCAGGGGCTGAATGTATGTCCTTCTATATGAGAGTGTAAGGGGTTAATATCAACGCCAAAGATAGTTCTCTCTCTCTCTCTCTATATATATATATATATATATATATATATATATATATAGTTGCATCGCTACTATAATACTCAATGTATGTAAGCTTGAAAAATTGAGAGATTTTATATAAAAGGTGGTAATGGCTTTTTCTCTCTTTCTTTTTCCTTTTTTTTTTCCTAATGTTACAGGAAAATGTGTTAACAAATCATATATTTAATATCTATGTATAAAAAGTATTTGGCATTAAATAACCTACAATGGTTGATATGCCATAAAACCAAAGCAAACCAAACCGAACCAAAGAAATAGATTCTACCACACTGGCTTTCGAGTCCTCTTTTTAAAAAAAACCTGCATTTTTTTCCTTTTATTTGCTACCTGATGTGAAAAGGTCAGTTTTCTCTTTTGTTACTGCTAATGCTAACTCATTTATCATAACGTGGAACTTTCTTGCAGACTACGTCTTCCAACTCTTTATCTCAGTAACTCTCTCATTTTCAATTCACCTGTCACCAGGTTTCTGGTTTTCTACAAGTCCTGCCACTTTTACATGTTATATCCAGTGTCTCTCGTGTTAATTGTTCACTGACATGTCTCGATTCTTTAAATCCTTATTAATTAGTGAATCCCAAAATACTAACAGCTTTCAATCAGCCAATATTACTATAATATATTCTGCAAATAATATCATATAATTGACAGTTTAATCAACATTTACAATTATAGTAAAAATTACATTTAATATTATCTGGCTCCAAATTAAATCATGATTCCGGTAAACAATTTTTGTTTCGGCCTGCAAAAATATGGGTTTGGTAAATAGGGTATTCAACGAAATTCTACTCTTAACGTGGAAAAAAAAGCAATTCACCAGGTTACTTATGTTTCTCTGTCTTCGAATAATCGGTAAAGTAGATTCAGTTTCAGAGGGAAATAATGGAAGAAAACAGATTGCTATAAATAAGAAACAGACAAGACATGTAACATACAGATTTGCATTCAGAATACCTTAGTCGAGATGACTCGAAGGGTCCCTTTTCAATAGTTACCACACCGAGATGTAGGGGAGGGCGCTACTTCATTCCCTGGATTGCTCCACCTTACCCTTGATCTTTACCTTATAATGCTGAGTACCATTTTTTGAGTATGACTCGACCTGGAGATTGAACCCCAGTCTACCGGACCACTGGCAAACACTCTACTCATTAGGCCAATGACCTGGTGCTTGAAATTATTGTTATAACATTATTTTAACAAGAATTTAAGCATGCACTTTACATATAGAAAAGTAAGACATTTTTCATACAAAATAATGAAAGTAGACTATTCATAACAGTTCGATATAATGATTAACAAAGTTCATATATAGTTGGTGAAGTTCATAAAGTTCAGAGGAAAGCATTTCTGAAAAGGAGCAACATAGCGTCTAGTGGACAGTAGACTGGTTTCAAACTAGGTGTCCGATTTGGTCGGCTTATATGTGTACTGGGTGGATCAGATTCAATTTGAATCTTTTTATTAAATTTTTTGGTAGTGTTCTCTATCCGGTGAATAAAAGCTATGTGTGTGTGTGTGTGTGTGTGTGTGTGTGTGTGTGTGTGTGTGTGTGTGTGTGTGTGTGTGTGTGTGTGTGTGTTTCTCTCCGAACCATAATGGCGTCGAAACGTTTCTCAGAATTTTCATTATTTACATAAAAATGGATTTGGCATTAAATAACCTACAATGGTTGATATGCCATAAAACCCAACCCAACCCAACTCAGAATTTTAATTATTCGATGATATTAACAAAAGTTCTTGGTCATATATTTTTCTTACATGAGAATCACAAAAAACATTTTTATTGAACATCTTTCTACATAAGCATTTGCTACTTTACTACATATGACATAAAAGATTGTGAGGCAAGTGAAATGAACCACGACTAACTGTGTTAAAAGCGTGTCTTCATCCAAATAAGGCCATTTTGTGTAAATTGTGCGATTGGAAGGAAGTCTTCTACCATGAAGAATCAAACGATTGGTTTGAACAAGTATTGCTCTCAATTCGACTAAAAGACAGCAAGTGACAAAAGCATCCGGAATTAGTTAAGAGAAAGAGTATAATATTTCCTCAGCATAACGCTAGAACACATGTTTCACTGGTGATCAAGCAAAAATTGTTACAGCTGAAAGTTTAGAAGGAAGGAAAGAAGGAAGGAATACGATATAGTACAAAATGAAAGCTAATGTTCGTGTAAGCAAGTAAAAGCAAAACAGGTGAAAGCAACTCATTGACTTACGCTATTCAACCCGGTCAAGTGGCGCAGATAAATTACACTTTCAAGATCAAACTGAAGCAAAATGCATTGAAGAATAAACGAGTATTCGTGTAAACAGGGGTATCTACACATAGGAAGGGGCTATAATGTACACGTACGTACGTTATGGGAACCATTTAAATGTTATTATTGGCCATTTATATTCATAAACCTAAAAGTAAAAATATAATAGACATGGATCAGACTTTCTATTAAATATTTCTTTGTCTTTTCTCGCGTACATAAATAAAAAGTAATCTAATTAATCATGGGTTTCTGAAATCAATGTTGACTGACTATTAACATGAAGAAGTAGCCAAATACAACAAAACACACAGACAACCTAGAGTCAGTAATCAGTCAACAATAAATTCAAATATCATAAAGAGATGCTTACAGAACCTAAAATCAAGTCAATCAAGTTTCCAAATAATACTAACTGTAAACGGGGAAAGGTAATTTTGAAAATATATTTCTCGAGAATTCAAATCAGTTGCAGCAATCAATATGAATCAAAATAATCTTTTTTTCTTGGTTTGATTGATTTATTGATTTTAACGGTATGTCAACTCGTCGAGGGTTATTCTGTAACTCGAGGTGGGAGAATCGTGTTTATATCTACATTTTTGTGTAGTTGTATCGTAAGAGTTTTTTGTTTTTTGTTTTTTGTTTTTTTTTGCACACCGTCCTATCAAATACAATAATTTTAAAATTGATCAATTTGACTCGTAGATGGGACTCTAATAAAGTACTATCATTTTGGGTTAGAGTACACCAAGGAGTAATGACAATGAAGGGTACTCCACACTCCCCAGATCTTCAGAACAGGAACCTCACCATCAGCGGTAGTTTAGTGCCACACTCAAGACACCTCTTTTGAAGAGACCTTGCCCTTTGTACTGTATTGTATTCTAAGCTCTGTCAACAGGGCAGTATTTTCCTTGGAATGTCACGAAACATGCATACGCCTTAAAAAGAGGTGGCGTAATTTGTCGACGTAAAACAAACTATCAGTCGACAACACATGTTAATAACTACAAGCAAAGAATCCTCCACATTAAAAACCTACAACCACATAAGAATTAGGTCGCAAGTAATGACTATTTCATGTAAGTACACTTTTTACCTATCTTGTCTCTAAAAGAGACCCTGGTCAGAAAACCCTAAGATCGTTAAAACATTGCCCACTCGGTTGGGGCTGTCTGCTTGTCTGCAGAAGAGTGAGACCGCCCCCCCCCGCCAACGAGTGCCTTGGATATGACACTAAACAATCTGATGGTGAGGTTCCATGAATGTTAAAGCTCTGAGGAATGCGGAGTACCCCTTCATTGCCATTACTCCCAGGTCTACTCAGGCCTGGAGTGGTAGCACTTGACAGGGCCCGATCTATGGGTTGAATGGAACTAATCTGCGTACTTATGCTAAACTAAATTACTTGAAATAGAACTGTTTGGATAATCAAACAGTGTACTGAATTGTTTAAAATAGAACTGTTTTTGAGATTGAAACTATACTTACGTAAACTGATTTTTTTTTAGATAGAATTGTTTTGACATTTAACTGTGTGTAAATAAAATTTATACTAAACAAAATCTATACTAAACTGAATTGTTTGAATTAGAACTGTTCCACTAAATAGAATAGCTTGAAATAGAAATGTTTTTGACAAACTGTGTATTCATGCTAAACTGAATTGTTTGAATTGAACTGATTATTTGTATAAAAATTAATTTGGCTTTAAATAACTTACAACGGTTTATATGCCATAAAACCCAAACAACCAACAATAGTTAAAAAATGTCAAATAAGTTCTAGTCTTAAAAAGATGCATTTTGATATCAGAAGATAAATCTGTCACTTCCATGGAAATATCATATCTTTAGACATATCTATGGGGTATAAAAAGGTTTTGGTGGTATGTTGTTGGGAAATTATGAGGTCTGGTAACTTCTTTTCCCCATTCACTTGTTATCTTTTTGTTTGTTGAAACTGCAAAGGAATTAAGGATGGGAAGGAAAAAAATAGGGATACTTTTAAACTCAATTTTTAATTTACGACTATTTTGTGGTGTGAATGTTTTCCCGAACCATTAGAAATAATCGTGCTTACCGATCAAGGCATAAAAGGAATCTTAGGAATCATTTTTGGCAAATTGTGAATCGTTGGTATAGAGAATAAGGGGTTTCAGGGTCATTTAGGCAAATCGTGAATTTGAGAGTCCACCATGTGTGTCGGTGGTCAGACGGTATGTTTAGCTGACGCAACGATGAGCAGGAGACATCACGCGCTACTTGGCCAGAAGGCCTTAGTAGGCACGTGTGTTCCGACTAGTAGCCTAGAGAAAAAGGCACGTCTGCTCAGTCACGATGTATCATTGGAACTGAAAAAAAGTTTCTCTTTGGTGTCAGGAATGCGCGAACTGCACTTCCTGCCAGAAAGCCCCGGGGAAATTGTTATTTATTTATTTATTTATTTCATTTCCGGTTTATTTTATTTTTTTACTTTTTATGTTATTGGGTTTTTTTTTTGTTTTTTTTTTTAATTTAATCCCTACATATCTCTCCCATCCTTTGACGTTATTTATTTCGGAACACAGTGAACTTTTTAATGAGAACTGTCTCTTAAATCGTCTTTATTATTCATCTCCCACTTAAGAATACATCGATATTCACTTTTATTTTGAAATAAATATCATTTGTTAAACTATAGATATTAGATTTAGTTCATTTCTTTTTGATAATTTCTTCAAATATATGTCTTCATTAAATTATATTTAAAGATATTTATTCCTCTGCTAAGTAGAAATGTAGCTTTACACTTGCTTGAATTTATTAATAATTCATTCAACTTTCTGAAATACTCCGTGCCAAGTGTATCTAAAGTCTGGAACACTAGGCGGTATGTATTATTCTATAATTTCTGCGCTTAAAATCTCAAAAATTATCCAAATCAGAAATTTCAGTACAAACCGAGAAAAATAAATTGATAGTTGATTTCTAAATGTGAATAGACACGTACAAAATGCTGAGTAATGATAACTAAAAGAGATAAATTCTATTATCATTCATGGCGACGCGATGAAGATTAATTGATTTTAACTGCATGTTAACCCGTCTAGAGTTATTTTATGCCTAATGGATAAGGAATCGTATTCATTGTACGTTAATATTAACATTTTTTGTGTAATCGTTTCTTAAGAGATTTTTTGTTTTGTTTTGCTTTTATTTGTTTATTTGTTTTAGAGTTTCACCACCAAATGCGGTTTCGTGTCATACCTCGGACACTCCCTCTTTTTGGTAGGATCTTATCCGACTGTAAGAGATACAGTCAGCGTATTGTAAGCCTCGCCGACATGGCAGAGAATGATTTAACGCAAAGGAAATCATAAAATCTCTTGTAGTTAGTGTATTCAGGAATCAAAATAACATTTTAAATATGTATTACAAATGGATGGTATCATTATAAAAAATTAAAAGTAGTAAATTTAATGTATTTTTTATTTTCAATACTACAATAATTATTCAGTAACGAGGTTTGGCAATAGAAACTAATAACGGATACGTCAGTGTTACGCGTGATCAAAAACAGAAATAACACGTAATCTAGTCACGTGAATTAGGTACACGTAAAGATTATGTGTAAAATGTATTAAAAAAAACAATCAACTACCTACAGAGAGACAAGGTTAGTGATAGAGGGAGAGAGGGGGTATTTAAACATACCCTCTTTTCCGTGAAAGTGGTGGTGATCAGACTAAATGGGTCTCTTGTTTGACTGAAAAGAAACTCCATCTCTTGTTCTGGGAGATTGCATTATGTATCTGATTTCATTTGTGTAGGAGTGTCTGTGTATAATGAATTCTATCAACTCCTTAAAAGCCCAGTCGGCTATGGCTGTAGAATACACCGACTGTATCTCTGCATAGGAGTAAGGCTACCCCGAACCAGTGTCCTGATTATGACATTAAAGTATCTGATGGTGAGGCTCCAGTTCAGAAGCTTTGAAGAATTTACTATCATTACTACCTGGTTCACTCTTACCTGAAGTGGTAGTACCTGTCAGGATCCCATTTATGCGTCAAATAGAAATATCCAATCATTTTCTATAATAGTTTTATTTACCTGTGTGCAAACAAATGACCGATGTTGAATTAAATTGTTTGTTTTACATATCAACACTTGGAACCATTTAACGGTGAGCAAACGAATGAATAATCTTGAATACAGTTATTAGTATTAGTTAGCAATACTTGAAACTATTTAATTGTGTTCAAACAATTGACCTCTGGCTCGTTTAAAAATAATGTTACTTTCAAAATATTCGTATACAAATCATATATAATTAATATATATATATATGTTTATAAACAGGATTTGACATTAAATAATCTATAAGGGTTGATATGCCATGAAACACAACCAACTAACCAACTCCTTAATCTTGATTTAATCAGTGAGAAATTTTGTGCTAAGACTTGTACGAGGATTTTTGTAGTTGGTAGCGAGTAATGGTTGTAACGTATGTGTGTTTACGTTGTGTTGTTTCCTCGCTGAGTGTTGTTAGTCCTCTCGCCAGGTTGGTGAGAAATAAAAGGTAGAATGATGAAGAAGATGGCGAAGGTCGTAAGGTGTTTTTATGAATAGGTTTTTATTTGCAGCATGGAATATTGGGTTTGCTTTTGGTGCTGCAAGATTTGTGGAGAAGTTATGCTTATTGAGACGAAATTGAGTTATGAGAAGTTGAGATGGCTGTAATGGCAGCGTGTGTCGTCGGAAGTGTGAGGGATTGTGTTTTTTTTTCATTTTTGACGAAAGACATGTTGCAGTTGTAGGAATTGAACTTTGGATGTCACCATGAGTTTCGTGTCTGGTATTTGGGGAGAGTAGGCGTTATCTCCATGCGCGTCGAGAGCGGGATTACGCTCAGATCGACATAGGCAATTTTGGGGTGACATAAAGTTGTGCCTGTGCGAGGCATGTTGAATGCATCTAATTTATATTCAACTGGGATTCCTCATAAGGAATCCATAAATTAGATGGGTTCCCTCGTTTGTCCATGCTGCTGCTGGTGCTATTTTAGAGCCGCAGTGAGATGTCTGCACTGGGCGGCATTGACCAGCTAAAAAGCATCGCTATTGAAGAACGACCAGTGTGACGTTTGCACTGGTCGGCGTTCTCCAGCCAAAGAGACTATGTTTGGCAGCTTACAAGGTTTTGTGGCCGGAAATGAAGGTCCGGGTGAATAGGAAAAGTAATCCTGATTGGGTGAAATTAAGTGTCGAATTAAATTGCGCGCCAAACCAAAATACGAAATTTTCCCCTTCTCTATAGACTTCAGTCGAAGAATATGAATGCAAGTAGTCGTTTCTGATGAGTGAATGAAAACATGAAGAGACGACTTGTAATTCACCAAGAATAAAACAAAAAATATATTTATTGAGAAAAGGAATAAACCATCGAAAATAATCAAGAGTCTTAAAAAAAGAAAGGATCGATTCATTGAGTGTCTTTGAATCTGTAATGGAATAGTTCAGAATTTGTATCAACCGGATTGACAAGTTCATTTTTTACTTTCTACTTATTATTCTTCCTGTTTTGTTTTGTTTCGTTTTTTCTTTTTTTGTTTTTTTGTTTGTTTTTTTTTTGAAAATTCAAAAGTTGGTAAAAAAAACTGAGAATTCCGGTTTTATAATAACAGAAGAAAATCTTCCTTTTAACAATTATTCTATCTTTTATTCTAATTAATTTTATTCATTTATAACAATTAATTATTCTTTTAATTAAAACTTTTGACGTTATACATAATGTAATCCTACAATTCTAACCCCCCCTCTCTCTCTCTCTCTCTCTCTCTCTCTTTCTTTTTCTGTATATATTTTGTATCTCTTTGTATATATATATATATATATATATATGTAGGTATATATATGCACTTTCATTCAAAGTAATCTGAGTCATTAATATTTTACTATCCGTTCCCCTAAGACAAAAACACTGGCCGTCCTACGAACACTTGATATATAACATGAACAATATCGCAATTTATTTTAACATCCGTATTGTAAAGTAAGGAAATTTTTTCGTTAGCTGTCATCAGGCGGTACAGGAAATGACATATCATTTAGCAATACGGGCGTCTAAAGTTATGTCTTTCTCTTTAATCTTTGAGCACTATTGATAACTTAAAAAGAATTACTCTAATTGCTTTGCTTGACCAACTTGGAAACATTTTTACACAATTCAGTTGGGCAATTTGATAAACAGTTTTCATTGATTCTTGTTCCAGATCGGCTGTTTTATTTCTCTTTTTTATTTTAATAACAAATTGTTTAAATTTAAAAATTAAACATAGAATACGATATTAGAAACATTATTTTTGAACATCTTTTATAAGTAGAGAGGATATTTAGTTGAATCCCCAATAGATAAAACAGGCACATATTGTTCTTTGAACAAGTAGTATCTGAAAAGGGTAAAATAGTAAAAGTCTGACTTGATGAAGAGAATACAATGGCCAAAGTCGAGAGAAGAGGCTACATCTTTATTGCTTAAAAAAACAGAGGTGAAAGAGAATGAGTGTGGATTTCTGGATATGTCCATGGTCTCTCTAAACAGTCTAATCTTTTTTTATAAAAACCAATGCTCTTTAAAACTAAGTGCAAATCTTAAAATATTGTACTGAAGATGTCCATCACCTATAAGAACTTAAGAATTGTCAGTGTTATAAACATTAATTTTGAGTCATCAAAATATTTGTGGTGCTAAACTGTTGGAAGTTACTACCTGTTGAGGATAAAAGGCAAGTGTCAATTCTTTCATACGATATTCTATTTGGGGACATGTTTAGAATCTAAGATTTAAAATGGGTGAAAATTATCTACTTTCTTGCATTGATGTGTGTGTGTATGTGTGCGTGTGTGGTTTTTTGTTTTGCTTTTTGTTTTGTTTTGTTTTTTACGAAAATGGAAACTAACTGAGATTTTAAAGCCATCAAGGAACGATATAATGATAAAATGATAAAGTCGAAAAAGAAAAACGTGTTCGAAGATGAATTAAATATTCAGAACATTTAAATACAAACAAAAAATTTTAAAATGGAAAAATATTTTGATTAACACGAAATACAGAGAATTTCTTGTGACATTTACATGATTATCGAAAAGCACGTTGATAATAGCATTTTTAGAAGCTCTTGAAACTCGAAATTTGGTTTCCTTAGTTTTGGTTTCTTTGTTTAATGGCATATCAACATTCATGAATTATCTAATGCTAAAACCATCCTTGTAGAAGAACAGCAGTGATACTATTTGAACCATAGCTAAGGAGATAAGAGGGTTCATACTTTTCTCAAAGTATTTGTCAGAAAATGAACATAATAGCGCAAATGAAGTTCAAACTCGTTTATTTCGATGCCGCAGTCCAGCACTTTAGCCATAACGCCACGGGAATTTTCCTCTCCTCGGTTTTATTGGCACTGTAGCAGAAAGAATTTCAAATCATTATTTAGTGCGGGGATTATTTTGGCCGTTGGAGTTTCGAATTTATATGTTTCGTTCAATGAGACTGACTGATGCCATTCTGCCCGGGGAGGTAACCCGGGCAACATAAAAGGCCACGCTAACCATTCGCGCTCTCTTCTTCGCTTCCTCACTTGCTAGCAGCAGGACAGATCAGCAACGAGAGAGCACATTCTCTCTCTTCCTCACATAATTTTCGAGTAGGACAGACCTGTCCTCTCTTTCTCGTTAAAACCAGCAGCAGACCACATCACCATGAGGAGAGCACATCTAATTTATGGACAGTTGGTTCCTAGGACTTCATTCTATATCAACCCTCCTAGACCAACAGCTCCCAGAAGCATTAAATTGGATGTTTCATTCCGCCTCTGACATCAACATTTCAATTCCTGCTCTGTTTTGTCTTGACTACAGCGACTCGATTCCTGCCCTGACATTCAGCTACTCTATTCCTTCTCAACTACAACTGTTTTCTTCTTCCTGGACTTATAACAAAGGTTCCTTTCGTCTCAAGCTGTTATTAAAGCTTCCCTTTTGAAAACTATCAATATCTTCGTCAACTCATTTGTTCTTCCTTTTAATATAGCAAGAGGCAACAGAACTCAACAACCTCAACTGCGATTTTTGTATAAATGGTAATATTATCTGCCCTCATGTTATAAAAAATATTGATTGGTTTGTGCTGATTGATCTAGTGATTTTATTTATTTGGTTGACATCAAAACGTTTTCGCTGTTTTGATCCAACCTCTAAAAATACTGTTTATTTTACAAATTTGCAATCTAGTGATAATGTTCGCGTCGCGAGTTATAACCTTAATTGCCACAGAGATTTTTTTTTATTTAGTTATCATTGTTACACTCTAAGTCAAACCTCGTTATGATCTACGACCCTTTTCATCACGGAGCGGGTAATGTGGCTCTTTTAGGTGTGTCGGAAGTTCACAACCAACGCCTTCGAAAATACAAAAACACGACGATTTTTTCATTCTTTTTCTTTTTTTTCCGGGTGGCCGCAGGTAGACAACATACACGGCTTGGTCTCCGAACTAGCCACATAGAATATCTCCACTTCGCGGCGTCGCTAGCTAACACACATAGCGGATCCTGGGCCTAGCCACACATACCTTTTTTCTCCTGGCTTCACAAGCCAACATATACGCAGTCCTTTCGGGTTACCTACACATTATATTTTCTCGCTGCATCACCAATAAGGCCGTTCTTCTCACCTCGCAAGCTATAAAGACATCACCTCTGTCGGTCCTACCCACGTCATCATGCAGCGCGTTGATAAACCTACAAATGGTTCTATTCATGCTGATGTGCATGCAGCATAGCTACTTCCACTCTAACAGTTCTTTCCATGCCAACACGTGTGATTTACATTGAACCCCTGCAAATGACGCTATCTGCCACCATGAAAACCTCACGAAGAACGTGCAACCAACTACTGCAGTTAACCAAGATTTACTGGAAGTAAGCCTATTATCCAAACACTAGTCTTCCCTTTCCACAAACAAAAGTTTTATCACATACCTTTAGTTCCACGTGGCTACACCACACACACACGCACACACACACGGTTCCCGGACGAATAGACGACAGCCATTTGATCTATGAATATTTGGCTGAACTAATATCTGACCGACAAACATTTAACCTAAAAGAACTAGCAAAATTATTGCTTCCTTTCAATTATGAAGTTAATTTGATCACTTAAAATCACTTACAGTTTAGATCATTTCTTTTAATTTTCAGAAAATACTTCACATTTGTTATACCAATTTGCTTGATTTGATATCTTTATCTCTATCTTTTTTAAATTTATTGTTTATTGATAAGTTATTTAGCGTGATATTCATCTTATTTAGAGTTTTTTTAGTTAAAAACGACTCACCTTCTGAATAGCGACTGTATCAGCAGTTGTTTTGCTTTGGATGTTGCCACAATGTTCAAGCAAGTTACCATTCTCTGTCGGTTAGATATTAGTTCATTCAAATGTCTATCGATGAAATGTCTATCAATGAAATGTCCGTTTGGCCAAGTGTCTGTAAACCATTTATCCGGCTACACATATACAAGCAACAACCAAATATGCGAACCACAACAGGAGGTCCATTCCTCGAACTCTGAATAAGAAAACTTGAGCTTCGCCGAACGAACATTTATAGTGTACAATTGTCTTTTATATTCTGCTGATAAATATTTCCTTCTTTGTTTAACCTGTTTGTTGCCATTTCTTTCTACCCCCTTGCCAACCAGCAAGCGGTAAAATCTCTCATCAAGTCAGTATTTCTTCTCCTCTCCCTTACATTGCCATATCGGGGCGTATATTATTATTACTTGATGACCCATGAACTCATTAAGCACATGTGATAACAGCAGTCCATTATTAGACTAATGCTTCTATTTAGGAAAGATTTAAAAATTTTAATTACTAATTAATTAGCATTTCATACTTATCTTTGCTATATCAAGAATTTTTGGATGATTTTTTTTTAAAATACGTTCAACGTAAACGAAACAGACACATTCAGTTGTCAGCTGCAAATTGGACTGGAAATTACTTAATTCTTTATTTATTTATTGAGAAAATAATGTGGTGTCGAAACAATTATAAAAATTAACAATAATTATTTTCTTGAAGCTTAAAAATAACTTACGTTCACTTCGTATGTCTATCTTGGACCGTGAATTTAGGATAAATCTACATTTATTTTCTTTGTAGATGTGACTCTGAACATAAAAGGGAAAAAATGATATGTGGAGCACTTATCACCAAAGAATTCTTGTATTATTAAACCTTGTACCTTACTCAACAAACAACACTCAAATTCCTGAACTCGTAATGAATTAGAGAAGGTTCTCTATTTCAGCTCTTGTGTGAAATTGCATCTAAAGTGTTGAAAATGAAAACTCTTGATGTATGTATGTCTGTCTAAGTAGATGTTACTGATAAAAAAAAAAAGAAAAAACTTGGTTTCAAAATATCTCTTCTTAACGGAAACTGAACTATCATGAGAGTAAATTATATCTTGAGAGAAACATAGAGTTTTTAGTGTTCAGTTTACCGTTAAATTTGAAACAGGTGACTGGAAAGAAAAACAACACAGCGAAAGGACGTACAAAGCACAGAATGAATTGGAGTATTGGGATAAAGGACAAACTAGAAGTGGAATCGGGGAGGGAAGAATTCGAAAAAGTAAAAAAAAAAAAAAAAAAAAAGGAGATAAGCTGAAAAATCAAAGAAGCAAAATTCCCGTTTAACTGACAATAAATTGAATAAAAGTGACTGAATAGAGTGTCTCGGTTCATTACTTAAAGATTTAAAAGCTGAGTTTGAAACTGAGGTTGATTTAATCACGTGCTCAGTGCATATTTGTTATCTCTGACATGCGGAACTTCCACACTTCCAACGATAACTTTGAAATCTTGAGAGTTGTTTAAAAAATGTGCATATATATGCGTTATAAGTTAAAGTATTAAAAAAAAGTTTTATATGCGTAATGAAACTACATTCTCTTTCTAAAAATTAACGGAAAGGAACAGTTTTTTGGTTTTGTTTAGTTTTTTTCTTTTTGTTTGTTTGTTTGTTTTTGCAAATATTATATTCGTGTAAAAATGGTAAGAAAGGGTCGATAGTTTGTATTTACAAAGATGAGGGATTAGCTTTAATCGGTAAAATAAATTTCGATAGTTTTCTCGGTTTTTTTTATTGGATCTTAAACACTAATCAGTTACATTTTTAATGATTTAAATGAAATTTGTTCCGATGAATATTTTTGTATTTCATTAATTAGAATTTGATTATTTTGATATTAATATTAAAAAGTAAGTTGAATCGATCAATATGTATATTTTTAAAATTTCCCTGAATAAACTACATTACTGAACTCACAAAACAGATGGACAAATACGTTTTATATGTCCTTTCATTTAATACAAATGCGCAGACTTTAATGAAAAAACATAATCATTGGACACAACATTGTAGCACACAAAATTAAATGCATATAGTTCAGTATATTCAAAATAAGTTTAAGAATTGAGGCAAATTTACCTTTTTTAAGTTTGCAAAACCAATGACGTAGTAAATTAAATAAAACTATATTCTAAACAAGTATGAAACCGTCAACATTTCTTTTTCAAATTAAAATGAAATGTGAAATTTATCATAAAAAGTTTTTTGCGTATATCGAAGGTGAAAAATTCGACTCTAGCCCAAAATAATCACAAGCTAGTTCCATTCTTTTGTAAAATGTTCCTTGAAACAAATAATTTTTTAATACAGTAGATCTTTTTCTCTTTTCTTTTCTTTTTTTCTTTTTTTTTTTTTTTTTTACTAAATACTGGGTCGTATTTCTTGACCTATATCTATGCCCATTAAATAGACATTAATTTTATTAAACGGCTGTTCCTAATTTAAATTTATCAAGCCGATGATACCGACTGGTTGAACAAGACAACCGCATAACACTAAAGGAACGCAGTGATATAAAACCAAAATTGACAGACTAAGTGAACTTTATGCTGTTAATGTTCTGTATTTATTCATTCAGGCAAGAAAATCTCTAAAAAAAACTTTCTGCTGACAATTGGTCATTATATCGCCTAAAATTATCCAGCATGAACATTGAATTACTAATATTTTTAAACATAAATAAAAAGAAAGAAGGAAGGAAACTTGCCGCAAAAGTGCAGATGCGTTTTATGCTCATTTGCTATGATTACCTTGAAAATCAGCATTCGAAGTTTTGGTTTTCTTTTTGAGTTTTACCAATAACCTATTGTAGTACCTGTGAGAAGTGACATAACTTTTGCAGTTATTTTACCAAACTTACACAACATGAACAGTAAACTAATTTTTTTACAACTAAATAACCGATATTTACATAAGTAAGAAAAGTTTTATTTCAGTCAGTGTGTGAAACACATACTGAGACATAGGGAAACTGTCAGAAAGACAGAAAGAGATAGTTTTTAGTTAGAAATATTTACGTAATAGACTATTAGATAAATTTGTTACAGTGTGAAAAAAGTCGTTATAACGTTAAACGGTTAATAACACGATTACGATCGTCGATACTTAAGCATTCAGCAACAAGACAACATTTATCAACAGTACATTTCAAAATTTAATGTCATATGCTTTATTTGATTGGGGTTTCATTGGGTTTTTTATATTCATAACTACATTTTTAGGACAATAAGATTTTCTTTGAACTTGAAAATTTCAATTCTCCCTGTCTATGGGGCTTAGAATATATTGACTGTATTTTCTGCAATAGGGTAAGACTCTTCCCCAGAAAAGAGGGGTCGTGGGTATGGCATTAAATTGCATCTAATGGTGAGCTTCCAGTTTTGGAGATCTAGCGAATTATCATTGCCATTATTCCCAGGTCAACTCTGACCATAAATGCTAGTACCCTTTAGAGCAGTAATTCCCAACGAGGGACACATGCCCCACCGTCGGGGCATAATAATATTTTGGTGATGCATGCAATATTTTGGTGGGAATTGCAGCAAAAATTTGAATTTGTAACAATTAGATATTACAAGGACATCAGAATTTTAGAAATACTAAAGTGGGGTATGGCCTAAAATCTGTTGGGAACCACTGCTTTAGGG
>OY757905.1:85079609-85252109 GCA_963585895.1 Sepioteuthis lessoniana
TACCTTATTCATAAAGTTCCAACATAAAATGATGGCGATAAATGCACATCTTGGGGAATCCCCATAGCATAATGGTTAAAGTGCTGGGCTGCAGCCTTGAAGTAAGCAAGTTCACACTCCAGCTGTGCTATTACATTCACTTTTGGACTAATATACTTGGGAAAGGTATGAACCTCCTTATCCCCCAAGCTATGGGTTAAATAGTATCACTGCTATTCTATACAATGATAGCTTTGGCATTAAATTACACACAAAGGTTGATATGCCATAAAACAAAGAAACCAACACCAAAAATCACATCTCAGAATTTCTTCTGCATGATTTTTCTTATTTTCTATGTTTGTCAATTCATAATTAAAAATAATCCTATTTTCTTTTTTTAGCTATAAATCAGATACCAATAAATTTTTTTTCTCAACTTTTTTCTATAGACTATTAAAGTACATTATAATTGTTGTTGGAATATTTTTAGGCAAAAGGATAATTCTTTTATATATAATCTTGAACACATTTTGAGGATTGTACCCTCCAACCTTCCTTAGGGGTTATATTTTAGAATGTTGAACACGAAAGAAGAAACTATTCAGCAAATATTTAAATCAATGGATGCAATGATGCATAAAGCAAAAAAAAAACTAATGATAGGCACTTTATCATACATCAGGCATGGCAGATAAGATCTAAAGAAAATGAAATTTTGTACAATATCTGGACAGTATTTAAAGGGTTCACTTTATACAGATGCCTTATTAAAGTGAAACTTCCATTGAAAGAAAACATGACCAAGAATTGTGTGTATAACATTTCTGACTGTTGAAATAAGAAATAAGTATGAAACCAGCTACCCAAAAAAATATCAGAAAGCTGTAATCTACGAAAAGTCTTTAAAATTAGGTATGGCTAATTATGATTAATTGTAGAAAAGGATATAATGATTTTTATAGAAGGAAGATAAGAATTGAATTGATAAATTAAAAAGTTTAAGAAAGCAGTACATATACTGTGTTCATTTTTACAGCAAATGGAGTAAAGATATCAATGTGAACCATTATTTCAAATAGAATAAACAATTTGAATTTGAAGTTCTAAAAACAACCCCAAAAATAAGAGTACTGATAAATTTTATCTAGTTTACTGAAAGGTCACAGATTCGATACATGGGTCAGGAAAAGACTGTTTCAAGAGTTTGGTTTGGTTTGGTTTAGTTTGGTTTGGTTTGTTGGGTTTTATGGCATATCAACCTTTGTAGGTTATTTAACACCAAATCCATTTTTATGTAAATAATCTGTTCTATTTAAAACAATTCAGTTTAGCATAAGTACACAGTTTAATTGTCAAAAACATTTCCATTTCAAACTATTCAAGCAGTTATATGTAACAATTCAGTTAAGTGTAAATACAGTTTTAATGTCGAAAAACAGTTCTATTTCAAATAATTCAGTTAAGCATAAGCACGCAGTTTAAATGTAAGTACGGTTTGTCAAAAACATTTCTATTTCAAGCTATTCAGTTTACTCAAACAATTAGCATAATTATGCTGTTAGTTCTATTTAACCCATAGATAGGGCCCTATCAAGTGCTACCACTCCGGGCCAGAGTGGACCTGGGAGCAATGGCAATGAAGGGGTACTCCACATTCCCCAAAGCTCCAGCACTGCTGGAACCTCTCCATCAGATTGTTTAGTGTCATATCCAAGACACTCATGGGGGGGGGTCTTACTCCTCTGCAGAGAAGCAATCGGTGTATTCTACAGCCCCAGCCGACTGGGAAATCCAAGAGTTTGAAAACACAGACACTAATATTTAGTGAAAAAGAAACACACAAAGTTTGATAAAATACAAAAGACATTTGAGGAAGGTCAAAAAGTACAATAACCAAAACATGATAAAAAACACAACAAAAAAAAATATATTTGTCTTCATGAAACAAAAAGTTAGGATGTATCAAGTGTATATTTTTAAAGCTTATGTAATGCTCTACATATAGTATCTTTCAATTATTCTAAATCTTCAGAAAGTTTTCAGATACTGATAGGCAGGTTCTCCCCTACCTTGGGTTATGTTTTAAAGCATTATAATTGACAATAAATGGTTATTTATTGCGATATTTTAGTTTAAGAAATAATTTACCTCTCTTAAACACTAAAACACTTATAGACAGTACGATCAGATATGGTTTTGTTTCCTTCATCCCAAATTATGCAAGTGTTTATACAAATTCAGCAGCTTTGAGGCCCAACTCAAAAGGAATAACTCAAAATTCTCAGAATCTCAATTCTTGTATTCTCTACTTACAATTATAACATCTGAAATAAAAGTTACAGCTAAATAATGTTGATAATGACAAAGGAAAAAGAGGAATGATACAAGAAATAAGATACCCAATCAGGAAATCATCAGGACATTCAGAGAGAAATAAAATTATAAGTATCTGGAAATCTTAGAAGCTGACACTATGAAAGAATTTTTGAGCAAAAACCAAACCCACATGAATGGAATTGTGAACAAACCATGTGATTCCAACCAAATGCTATAAAACACCAAAAGTCTATAGCTTTCATGGATGACAATAAAAACAGCTAACCAAACCTTCCACAACTCAGACCCCAATCCTCTCTTGACTAACCATGTTGAGGTGTGCAGTTCAGTTGGGTGTAGTTTTGGTTTTGGTGATTGTATAGTTGGTCAAAACTGCCTGACACAGCTGCTGGGAGTGTCCAACATTTGATTCGTACTGACAAAATTGACAACTCCATGAGACTCAGGGGGCTATCCCCCCAAGTTTTTACTTGCCCTTGGCAAGAGCTAAGTTTATCACCTGGCACTTGAGGCACTCCGTTTTAGGGGAAACCAACAGGGTCAAAAATATTTTTGAAACCATCACATGTGAATTGACTATGGTTCTGCGCCTGGTCCCTACATTAAAAAAGGCCTTGTGCTGTATTCTGGTGTATGTGGGGCACCAAAACGACACAGTAGACAGTAGATGGCCTAACTTACAATCTACCCATATAACTGATAGATTAACAACAGTTCACTACTCCACACACAAGAACACCAGCTGATACACTTATTCATGGAGAGCCTATGCAACAGAACTAAGCAAGCAAAATTTTTGCCAACAAAAAACACACCATATGTTCACATACAAGATTTCTTTCTGTATTGAGTTTTTCCTTTGCAAGGACATTCTTACTCAAATACAAAAATAATTTTCTCTTCCGTTTAAACTTTTTTTTCATTTCCTCTTGGATAATAAATTTCCATTTGTTATTGTTGCAGATCATTTAACTTTTATTTGTGTTATTGGTCTATGTTGTCGGGCCATCCCTTTCTCTTTCTATCTTGGTTCGTTCCTAGCGACCAAATTTCTCTCTCTCTCTCTCTCTCTCTCTCTCTCTCTCGCTATAAGGCTGAAATAATCCTACTTAGACGTTCCTAACTCACTCTCAAAATGCATCCTTTTTGCCTGAGTCACTTAAAATATGGGAAATAACTCTAGTACTTAAAACATGGTAACATCACTTCCTGTATAATTGTCACCTGAATGATTTTTATCTGCTCTTCATTTTATCACTTGCGAAGTGTTTATATCTGATTCTCAGTCTTTATATATTTTACATTTACTTTTATAAATTTCCAGCAATACACAATCCAACATGTCTGGATTGTTTTCGAAAAAGCCTACCGTCCAACGTAAGTTGTTTTTTGTTTACATTTTATGATCACTTGTACTATTTGTGTTTTTTTTTCTATAACTCACTTTAGGTCGTGAATGTAATAAATTGTACGCAGAAAGCAAAATAATTTTGAATTAGATACGATCTTACTATTGTAGATAAACTAAAAACTACAATGAAAATGTTAGTAACTCTTAGGTGTATCTTTTAAAAATAATTTGATTTCAAATTGAAATTTACTCATTGATTTTTTTTTTTTTAAATGCGAATTAAGTACAAAGTTAAAATTCATAATCTAAGTTAAATAACTATATTTTTTTAAAAATCAGGTTATTTTTAAATCAGTAATTAATTTAATGTTGATGCCATTTAAATAGTCACCTTTTATTGTTTCATTACTTTTAGAACAACTACGACAAAATGAAAGAGTGTTAAAGAAGACACAAAGAGACTTAACAAGAGATCGAAATGCTCTGGAAAGGCAAGAAAAACAGTTGGTGCGTATTATTATTCTATGTTTATTTTTTATTTACTATTTATTTTCTTTCTCTTTTGCTTATCAGAAAACTCAAAATGAAACCATATCTTCCATTAACTACAGAATTTCCTGAAAGGGTTTTTTTTGTTGTTTATAACCTAACCCTTTATTTTCAAGTGAACTAATGTGCTACATTCATGGGGAAAAAATTTGAATTATTTTTAGCACTCCTAAAAAGCTTGATTAAATATCTTAGTGCCGTTAAATTCCTTCTGAACTAGTTTCTTTTAAAAAATTGTAAACTTTTTTTCCATGTTTTTTTTTCTTCTTTTGTTTGTTTTCTTGTGGGGTGGGGCAATTGTTTTCTGCTTTCATGATTTTATTCAATATCAGTTAGTGTATAAAGAAAAATATAACAGTTTTCAATGCTTCACTTACCTGACAAACGCAAGTTACATTAAGTTTAATTATCAACACTTTAAGGCCATTAAAAAGATGAAAACATAATCAGGGTAAAATAATAGATAAATACCTGAGGCATTAGCAATGTTTTTGGTCGTGTTTTATAACATATCATCTCTTGTGGGTTATTTAATGCCAAATCTAGTTTATATATATATATATATATATATATATATATTATTTATCAGTTTGTAGGTAACATTATTTTTAAATGAGCCAGAGCTCATTAGTTGGCACACAGTTAGTGGCTTCAAATATTGCTATTTAACACTAATAATTCTATTTGATAATAGTATTCCCTAATAAGTGATTATTCAGTTCTATTTGACTCATAAATAGGACCTTAACAGGTACTACCACTCTGGATCAGAATGGACATGAGAGTAATGGTAATGAAAGGATATTCCACATCTAGGACAACATTTTTAAGTAATATATATATATATATATATTTGAAGAAAAATGTCTTCAATTATGATATCTATCCCTAGTAGATACTTTCAAAATATCTTCTTTTTTTAACTCTGTAAACCAAAATTATACATCAAATTTAGTTTTAGATAGATTTATTGTGAAACTTAGATTTTATTTATATATCAACTCTTTGTTAAAAATCTGACTTGACATGACATTGACTTTTTTCCTCCTCATTTTCATGAATAATATTCAAGTATTCTAAATATTGATATATATCTATATTTTTAAGATGACATGACCAAAAATTTGCTCAAACAAATCTATTTATCCAGTAAGCTCTGTATATATATTTGTCGCTGCCTCCCACCAGACAGGACCTGACACAAGGTCAATGATTATAGTGCGGATTTAGGGGAGGGGAAGGTCGGGCACGAGCCAAGACTCAAACCCTGCTGGTTTGTGCTGCTCATCGACCCACTAAGTGCAATGTGGGTCTAATGAGGCAAGCAGTTTCACGAATCCAAATCTGGATCCAGGCATGTATGCCGGGTTATAGTTTGAACTAGACAGCAAGGTCTACTGCTATACATAGGGGACAGAGGTTGCAGGTGGCCCAGCCAAAGCTGGGAGCCTTTCGGCCTGGAATCTGCCATTGATTTCAATACCCCATCCGGCACGAATGCCAGACGGCCCAGCAAAGCCGGGGAAGTATAAGCTCTGTATATATTTATCCAGTCCTTTACAAATATTGCTTAAATAACAGTCAAATAATTTTTTCAAGTTGTATATTTTTTTAAACTTAAGCTTTTCCATGGGAAATATTCTTTGCAACCTTTCAATTGATAACTTTTCTATATAGCATGTACATTTTGAATATAAATTTTATTGATTTTTTTCCTTTAAAAAAAATTAATAAAATTGTATTTTTTACATTCATACATGACTAAAGTTCTCAGTATTTTCATTCCACTGAACTGAATTGTTTTATGTAATTTTTTTTGTAATAGGAGGAAGACATAAAAAAAGCTGCAAAACAAGGTAATAAACAAGTAAGTGTTTCTTTTAATATTATTTTTTGCAAAAGAAATTTTCTATACACAACCATTTACCTAGAGTATGTTTTAATTTGACCCCCTAATGAATATTTTTAAACAAAAATATGAGAATGAATTAGTAAAATATTTGATATATTAAAATGAAATGACTTTTCTAAGACAAATTATACATCCAATTAATTTTCAGCATTCCACATTGCATGCATAACGATATTATGATATAAGTGAGCAAATAGATATTTAAAATTGGTTCAAATGTTTTAGACCAATATAAAAGCTCCCATTTTTATTACATGTGTACTCTAGTTAATTTTTTACAAGCTCTTGGGAAAATGCCAGAAGTAAATGGGTTTCATGTAACCTTACAAAAAGAACTTTTAAAAATATGTCTTTCTCTTTTTGCTTGATACAGAAAGTCTTTTTTAAAAATATAGTCACTTGTGAGGAATAGATTTAAAGAAGAAAAAAGAATGAGAATATAGAACAGACTTCTACTTTTTAAACTAAATGGAATCTACTGAAGACAAAATCTTCTGTGTTTGATTGAATTCACAGGAAATTCTTTGGACAAATTAATGTGTTTTTCAACAATTTTCTGTGAAGAAGTTTTTTTTTTTTTTTGTTTTTTTCTTTTCATATCAATCAACACCTGACAACATGACAATGCCTGCCCTCAGGTTGCATATACAACATAACAATCATGGAGTAAGGATGAGAAGTTCTTCAGCAGCATATTTCTCAGATATTTCACCTTTTAGATATCACATCATTCTATGCAATATTGTCTAATCAGTGATTTCAACAAGTTAAAAATATTTTTAAAAATTCCTCAAATTATTCATTTAATTAAAACTAGAATCTTTATTGACAAATAGATTATACAATCTACTGGAAAGGTGGAATAAGGTCATAGAAAACCAGGAATGATGACTGAATAATTGTATAAGATATTTTGTTTTGTCAAAAAATGCAGGAAATGTTTTCATTAACCTAATATTTTCTGTTATTAAAATGACTTTTCTACAAAGATAACTACTATTGAGAAAAGATTTAGTTAATATTGTTACATTTTGCTCAATCAAAATTTTGAATTTAGATTTTTATCTAAAATATCAATATCAATCTTAGAGAAAAATAAGCCAGTTTTTACTAGAATATTGACATCTTATTGTAATGGAGATTATGTATCTGTCTGTCTGTAATCAAAACTAAATCTCCTCCAATGTCACAATTCCTTTAGTTATTTATGTTATATTTTCAATGATTATTAGATAATGATTATTTGATTTTAATTAGCATCTTATTTATTAATGATGTCTCCATTAAAGTCTAGTTGGGTTAGATTTGCCTCAAAACAGCCCATGTTATTAATGCATTTAAAACCCTGCAGTGTATGTTACATATTGCTAAAAAATGGTTTAAACATTATGAATGTGTGGATAATTTGTGAATTGTTTTTACAAATAATTACTTTGTGTTATTGATTTCTGATATTATTTTTTTATACTCAAACATATTAAAAGCAATTTCATGTATAATTCTATATAGAAATCAATTAGAATAAAATAAAAATAACTGTAATCTTATATGCATTCTTATTTAGTTTTGATAGTCTTTCCTGTTGAATATATTTTATATCATATTAAAACTTAGATACTTGTGCCTGGAGGGCACATATTTTTGCTAGTATTTTTAATGTAATTTTGTTTTTGTTTTTTATTTACTTATTTATTTATCAATATTATAGGCTGCTTCTGTTCTTGCAAAGCAACTTGTGGCTTTACGCAAACAGAAAAACAAAAATTTCATGGTAGGATCTCGAGTCCAAGCTATTGGAAGTCAGCAAAAGGTAAGTATATTGATTATTGTTGAGAAAAAAATGAAATGCGCTATTCAAAAAATATTTTAGAAATTAGAAAATTGGTACATCTCTATAAATTAATATATATAACTTTGTCATAGCCAGATGAATTGTTATCCATTCATCCATAATCAATATTGAGATCTGTTTTCAGGGCTTTCTATGATTCTGTGATCTTTACCAGTTGCAACCACTATTTAAGTTTAGTGACTTTTGTCACATGATTTTGTACAGGGAGGGCGGGGGCAAGAAGAGCTGGATACTGATAACATTTAATATGGAATTATTTTTCTGTTAAAGATTCAGTTTAAGAATTAACAGAATGTAATTTGAACAGGCTTCATATAGCTACAGTTGCAGTATATTAGTTAGAACTTTGCAACATCTCTTCTTGCTGACAAAAGATATGTGTAATATACCAACAATAAACACTCCCTCTTACTCATACATGCATACACATCCAGGCTCTTCAAGCCTTCAGGCAGGTGATTAAAATGCAGTGTTTTTTCATCTCTCTCAGCGGTGTTTTTGTCTTCAGACAAGACTCCCCACCCTAAATAAGCTCAAACTGATCCTGGAAGTTCCAACCCTGCAGCAGTACCTCCCCCATTACACTAAAGTGGGAGGTTTCAGGTAGTCCAATGATTACAAGGATCAGGGTTGTTCTTGGTTTTGCTCATGTATGCATGTATGGACATATTCATTAAACTAAGCCTTCTCCTTCCCCTGGAGGGTATCTCCATGGCTTAATGGCTAAAATGCTGCCTCAAAGTAAGTGAGTTCAAACTCCAGTTGCACTATTACATTCACTTTCAGACTAATACCCTTGGGGAAAAGTATGAACTCCCTTATCCTTCCAGCTCTGAGCTAAATAGTATTACTGCTGTTCTTCTATAAGTATGGCTTTGGCATTAAATAACCTATGAAGATATGTCATTAAACAAAGAAACCAAACCAAACCTCCTCCCCAACATACAATGTCATCATGTCACAAGAAGATAAAATGCTCAATACTTAATGTTGAAGCCTTCCATTGTATTTATAAGGTTCTCTACACTCATTCATCTTTGTAAATAATAGAATTTTTTTTCTTTCATCTCAAAACCATGACAAGTAGATCTCTTTTTTTTCATACCTTGTCATAAACTAGGATTGGAATTATACCCTGATTCCTGCTAAACAATATATTTACATATGATTTCTTGCTTGTGTCTCTTTTGACTTTACACTTCTGACTGTAACCATCAAAATGATATGGAAACTGAAATAAAATTCCTATCTCTCAATTTAAAGGCTAATACAGATTTGTATGTGTCTGATGTTTTTTTTTTTATTTATTGAATACATGCAGTTTCATTTTTCTTTCTTTGTCAAATGTTTTGATTCTGAATCCTTTAAAACAGGCGTGTGCAACAGCTGGTCTGTGGGCCACAACCCAGCCCAACAAGCCATTTACTGTGGCCCTTGCCAACACTGATTTTTTTCCCCACCATGCACAAATTTTGATTTTTTTTTTTTTTTTTTTCAAATTTGTGAGAAAATTTTCACTAGCGTAGTACTCTAGAGAGATACAGGTGCCTCAGAAAATTGCTATTTTTTTCTAATCCCCCTAAATTTGATACTGCAATTAAATTATGTAAAAATAATGTTTTGTTTTGGGTGGTACTGATTCTATTTAGTAAACATTTTTATTCAATAAATAATGAAGACTTTTTTTTATAAAAACTTATAGAATTTATCTTTTTAATTTTTCAAGATAAATGTGTCAAAATTGAGTTAGGGTTATACGTAATAAATGTATTAGATTTTTAAATTTTAACTACACTAGAAAATTTTAAAAAAATTTAAATCAGTCAAATCTCTTCTATGAATTCAATTTTTTTAATTTTTTCAGATTTTAAGTAAAATTTTAAAACCTAAAAATCAACTTTAAAGAAATAATTTTTACAAAATCATTCAAATTTTAAAATTTTCAGTTTTATTTTAAAGTTGATTTGGAATTTTAAGTTGTTCCCATGTTTTTAATAGAAAAACTAGTATTGATTTCCTTCTGAAAAATAATATTATTAATGAATTAATTGAAATAAAAAATCTCAAGACTTAAAAAAAATTCAAATTACTGTGCTTACTCCTATTGAAAGAATAAAAGTATTAAAAAAAAGGTTTCTTGTTGAATTTAAATTTCTTATTCCTTCAAGGATAGAGAGCTTGTTTGTTTCCTTTTTAAAATTTTGAATGATAAATAAAAAATCTGATTTTAACTTTATTCATTGTGAGAAAAAATGTATTGATTTTTAAAATATTTCATGAAAATTTTGATTTAGTTATTTAAAAAAAAACTTATTGAAATTTAATTAGAAAAAATATTTATGGACATTTTCCTGATACCTCCAACCACCGCGCCCCTCCTCCAAGGGCCATGTGGCTGTCACTGCCATTTCATACTCATTTCTGTGTATACATGTGTGATGTCACGTGTGTATTGTCATTATTATGTTGTGTAAATGTTTAATTTTTATGGCTATGGAAAGTAATATAATTATATCTTTTAAATTCATAGTTTTTATGATTGTAGAATAATGTTTTTTGTCATTTTGAGGCTTCTGTATTTTTAATAGTCAACTTGCTTCACTGTTGCTGCTGATGGCAATTTAGTTTCATTTTTATTTTAGGTGCAAAAAGGTGCATTTTTAATACGGTCTATGAAAATATTGATTTTACTTCAAAATTTGTGAAAGATAGAATATATTTATAGCCAAATTTTTGTAGAAGAATCTTAGAAGTTCTTATTGGTTGATAATTTATGTCAGATAAGTAATATTTTTAATTGTTGTATATTTTTGAACTTCTAAAATTTAAAAACCAAAAGTTGTGATTTTAATGATTTTTTTTTAATTGCCATCCTTCCAAAAAAATCAAAATATGATTTTCTTGAAACTCTTCATTTTTTTTAACACTTTGAACTTTTGGCTTTTTAATGAAAAAATTTAATGTTGAAAACACATGGAGTAACAAGCTTATTGTAAGCATTGAAAGATGTACATATTGACAGCCAAAAAATGAAAAATTGATGACAAAGGAAGGATATTCAACAATGAATGGTGCACAAAATTTATTGTTGTCCCACATAACCAAGGTGTTTTCTGCCTCATCTGTCAAATTACAATTGCAGTAATGAAATTTTAAGCAAGAGATTGAAATCATATGAAGCTTTCAGTTTGGCTTTGGATGAGAGCACAGTCCAACTTGTCATTTTCATCAGAGCTGTTACTGCTGACTTTGATATTGTTGAAGAATTTTTAGATATGGCAAGCCTTTCCTCCACAACCACAGGACAGGATATCTGTGAACAGGTGCTTAAGGTAGTAGAAAAGTTTGAACTGAATCCTGCTAAAAAATTGTGTGGTGTTACAACAGATGGTAATCCTTCCATGACCAGTAGGATAAATGGATTCCCCACAAAATTTCTAATTGCATTTGGAGCACAAAACGTAGTTGTAAGCCACTGCATTGTGCACCAAAGTTCTGGATTTTGCAAAAGTCATGAGAAATGTAATCCAGTGCTTAAATTACATTCGAGCACAAGGATTAAATCATCGCCAACTTAAAGCTTTTCTAGATGAGCTTGACAGTGAGTATCCTGATGTTATGTAACTTCTCTGCTGTATGTTGAATCAGTTGAGCTGCCACTTTAAAGAGATTCTAGAATCTGCGACAGGAAATCAAGTTCTTTATAGAGAGCAGACATCAGAATGTGGCCTTCTCGAGTGATGAGAATTGGTTGAATGACTTTGCATTCCTCACAGACATTACACAGCATCTGTCTGATCTGAACTTAAGACTACAAGGGTCAAAGTCAGCTTGTGCATAAGCTGTTTGAGTATATTTGTGCTTTTGAGAAGAAATTGGAACTTTTCCAGGTTCAGTTGAGTAGAGCCATTTCATATGACTTGCAGTCAGGAAACTGGAATTTCCTTATCTGGATTGCACTAAATATGGAGCTAGTGTACAAAAGCTGCATGATGAGTTTGCAAACAGATTTCTAGATTTCAGACAAAATAAAATTAAACTGAAATTGTTTGCTCAACCTTTTGATTTGACAGTGGAAGACAGTCCTGAGGATTGCCAAATGGAACTCATTGAACTGCAGACTGACATGGACACCAAAAGGGAATATTCTGAAAACAGTTTGGTAGACTTTTACAAACTCTATATTTGTGAAAAGTTTCCCAATTTATCCCGTCATGCAAAAAGAATGGCCTCCCTCTTTAGTAGCACCTACTGCTGTGAGCAATTTTTCTCCAAAATGAAGCTCACCAAAACCAGATGTAGAAGTTAGCTGACTGATGAACATTTGACCAGTGAGTTAAGGGTGGCTATCACTTCTGTCAAAGCTGATATTGACAAGCTATGCAAGGACTCTAAATTTCAAGTGTCCCACTAAAATGGTCTGTAATGTAAAAATCTAAAATAGTATTGCTTGTGTCTGATTGTAATATTGTTCAGAAAATAATTTACTCTGTAAAAGTGTAAGCTATGTGCAGTATTGGTATGCACAGTTTTTGAATTTGGTATCTAAACATAAATTAAAAATTTACTCTGTATATTAAATAAATGTATTGTTGCATTGTGATAATTTTTGAATTTATTATATGTATAAAAAAAAACGAATTTTTAGTGTGGCCTGCTTGAATGTCTGAATTTGGTTTTATGGCCCACCAACAAAAAATGTTGCACACCCATGCTGTAAAATCTTGAAATCTTCATTGATTAATGGCAGACATCTCTCCCGGATTTCTAAACTAAAATCAAAATTTTTTCTTTTTTTTCTTTTTTAAACCAAACTAACATTATTGTTTTCAAGTGCAATTATTCCTCATAGTTTCTGTTTGAAATATACAACACAAAAAACAGGAGTTAAGACTTTCTTGTTTCCCCTCACCAAAAAAAAAGTGATAAAGATTAATGAAATAAAATGAATATTTTAGTGAATAATCAGGAAATATAATTGAAAACTAAAATATCAATAAAAAATGTTTCCAACAACTGGTAAAAATGTAAAGTTTAATTCAAAAAGGATAATTTTGTATTGAACAACTTATTTCTTAGTTTTTTTAATGTAAAACAAAAAAAAATTAAGTTAAAAACTATTAAAAATGTTTTTCTTTAAGTGAATTGCAAAAGTGAATGCTTCCATATGATTATCTGGGATTCTCAAATTATGCTATTTAAGCATTGATTAAAGTCAATATTTAAATGTTACTGATGATTATAAGTAAGTTGGCTGACCATTGTCAAAGGCAACCCAAAGGCTCCCTTTACAATAGCTATTACACTGAGATATATGAGACAGCACTACTCCTTTCGCTAGATTGCTCCACTTACCCTTAATCCATACCTAATAATGTTCTGTGTTAAGCAAGGAGGCATCAAATACTTTCTTTTTTCTTTTTTTCTTTTTTTTTTTTTGAGTATTTGGTATGACTCAACCTGCCACATAAAGTTGTATTTATCCATTAATTGACAAAGTGTTCAAACATTTTTAGTTTTTATTTTCATTGTGATTTGTAAAAAAAGATATTTAGTTATTACACATTAATAAATCATTTATATATTTGGAAAATTTGAAATTTCTACATTAGGAACAAAAAATTTTATTTTAAAATATGTATTTGTTCTTCACTTGTTTCTATTACTATATTAATGTATTTATTTGTCTCCTTAAAATTTATCTAAGCTATTTTCTCTGGATTTTGTATATTTATGTAAATGTAAATTTTTGCTCTTTGTTTCAGATGATGCACTCAAATATGAAAATGGCTGATGCTATGGGAACGACAACAAAAGTAAACTAATTTATTTTCTTTTTCTCAGTTTATATATTTTCTAAATTATTCCTCCTGTCAATACTCACTAAGTAGGAATCATGTTCACCTGATTTGTATATTTCTGCAGAAAATTTTTAAATTCTTTTTAAAATCCTACCATTAACAGTCTTTTTAAGATTTAAAAATTTATGCTTCTATAGAATTGTCCAGTATTTTGTTAACAACTATTTTTAAATTCTTTCAAAAACTTTGTATCAAAGATAATGTATACTTGAATATACATGATATTCCTGGATTAGGTTTAGAGTTTATAAAATTATTTTAGTAATGTTTTTTATGTGTCTATAAAAGTTCTATTTGAAGACTATAGAAGAACTAGATTTACTTTTATGTTTATGTAAGATAAAATTTGGTAAAATCTTATTAATTTTACCTTGTATTTATTTATTTCAGCTGTAGGTTATACTGAGTTCACAAAACAGTTTTATACTGTTTAGATGAGTAATTTAGAATTTATATATTTTTAGCAAATTCTGTTCTAAAGATGTAAGAAGTTCATTCAAATATTCATGAAAACACAAGTTTAGTGTATTTTATTTTGTTTTTCCTTTCAAAATGGATGTCAAAATTAATGTACATATTTTATTACAGACAATGACACAAATGAATAAAGTGATGGATCCTAAGAAAACCATGAAGATGATGCAAGACTTTCAACGAGAATCTACAAAAATGGAAATGTCTGAAGAAATGAGTACGTAATTTGTTGAGGGTTTTTTTTCCATTAAAAGAAAAAATGAAAGAAAAATGTTTTGAAATCTTAAATACTGAAATAAGAATCAAAATAACATTTCAAAGATATTTTCCTTTTATTCTTACAAATTGCTAAAGTGTGTTTTTTAAAGGAAAGTATGGAATATTTTAATGCAATATTTTGATACAAATTATTTGGCTTATATATGCTTTTATATATTTGTTTTAAAGTGAAAATGTTTAAAATGCTTATCCTAGATATTTATGATTTAAAAAAAATAATTTTTATATTTTCACAATCATCAGCTATAACAATATGTAACAAGAAAAATATCTATATTTTAATGTAATAAAAACAATTAATCCCTAATTTTAAGCTCTGATAATCAAATAACATTGTTATCAGTAGGAGTAAAGAAACCTGCCAGAAGAGATTGTGTGTGTGCACGCCTTTTTTTTCTTTTTTTTTTTTTAGTTCAGTTCAGTTTTGTTTGTATTTTGTAATTAACTACAACAAATATTGTCTTTTAGAAATTAACTAATATAAGAAGGCTTTTTTATATTACCATCTCTTTCAAATGCCCCTATTACATATGAAATAGCCTTAAAGATGCACAGAAATCTTATATGAATTAATCTGTTATAATTACCTGATTTTTGTATGAAAATTGCCATAACCCAAGAAAAATGGCATGTGAGTTTATTAATTATAAGAATGCTCTAAATTAAGAAATAAAGCAATTTCCAATCCAATTTGCAACTGAATGATAATTTTCTGAATAGAGTATATAAATCACTAATTTCTCAATAGTGGCGATTATTAAATATTATGAAGTCCTCGCCTTTGAAATTATAATTATTTAAATTTTATTGATTTTATTTGCCATCAATGTTAATGGCTACCAATTGTAGTTTTTAATCAAGAGTAAAGGAAATATAAGAAATAATGAACAAGATAAGGATTTTCAAATATTCTTATAATGTGCAAAATATTTGTAAATATCTTTTTCTTATTCTTCTGTGTTCAGAATCCAATCATTAGAGGCTTCATAAGATATTCTATACTAATTTAATCTGAGATGAGAGACTAATCAAAAAATTTTAACATCAAATAATTTTTTTTTTTTTGTTTTTTGTTTTTTTTTTTGTTTTGAGTTTTCTTATTTTTCAATTTTTTAAAATTTCTAGTCAGTGATACACTTGATGACCTTCTTACTGAATCTGGAGATGAAGAGGAAGAAGATGCAATTGTTAGTCAAGTTTTGGATGAAATTGGAATTGAAATTTCAGGAAAGGTTAGATCTTGTTTTATATTATGCATATTTACTATTTTCTCTTTCTTTTTGAATTCATTCTTAATTTTTTTTCTCTTTTAATAATCCACCATTATCACAGTCATTTAACTGTTATTTTGCAATAAAACATTTCTTAATTGTAAACGTTTTTATAAAATATTGTAAATTTAAAATCCATGATTTACTCATAATTAGAATACTTTTGTTTTTATAAAGAATAAAAAAACAAGTTTTTCTTTTTGTTTCTCTTTTGTAGTTGGTTGATGCCCCTTCTGCACACAAAGATTCTTTAGGCCAAGCATCAAAGTCTAAAATTACTGATGATGAAATCGAACGTCAACTTGCAGCTTTAAAGGATTTATGAATGATATGTTTTCATTTTTCTACTTGCAATCACTGTATTGATCAACTGAGATTATTCATGCTTACTATTTATTGAATAAATAAATAAATGCTTAAAGATAAAAAGAAAACAATTTTATCATTGGATAATCCTAACTTGCACTGTTGGACTTATACAAGTCATTATCGTTGGTGGTACCATTTGAAAAACCACAAGAACTGTGCATTCAATTCTTAATTTTATTTTACTTCATTTTGTTTTTTGTTTTGTTTTTGTTTTTTTCACAAAGATTCCAAATATAAAAGCTCTAAAATCTTCTGTTGTATATTGGATAATATTTTTACTGTATTAAAATTATTTTCTTTACAATAGAACTTTTTTTTTACTTGATATCCATTTTAGAAACTAAATTTAAGTAGGATAAATATCAATATTCAACACAACTAACTTTATTCTTTGCACCTGTAAGCCTAATGTTTCAGGCCAAGAAGGATCACACCAGATACTATAAATAAAAAGCTTAAGAGACCATGCAAATCTTTTCCTTAAATGGGATAGCTTTAAATAAAGATATTTGAATGTGTATGTACATATTTATTTTTAACTCAGGTCTGGATAAGGGTTCAAAAGATTAACTCTTTTTTTATCAATGTAAGTTCTAAGGGCTAAAAACAAGCTATATATTGTAGAATTTTAGGCAATTTTCAAGAAAGTATAAATCAATTTAAAGTTAGTTTGTGCATTATTAAACATATTTAGAGGAAATTTTGTTTATTTTGGGGGTTGTTTGTTTGTTTTTTGTTAACTTTTACTGTTACATGATATTGCATCATAGGGCGCCTCGGGTAGCGTAATGGTTAGCAAGCTAGACTAGCAAACCTACATGGGTGAGTTCGAGTCTCATTGGGTGCCTCATTCATATAGCCTTGTGCCACATCTAAGCAAAAAGCTTAGTAAATTACTACATGATATTGCATCATAAAAGAAAGGCAATTTGTTGTGAATCAAAATAGAATAAATTTAGAAATGCATGAATTGCTGAGAATTAGAATGACATTTACTTCTCTGATACTGGAAGCACAGAAAACTGATAATGCAGCAGCAGTTATTAATTTTTCACAAAAGCTAATGATTTTGAATTTTCATGTTATCTTCAGTGGCAAAAGTACAGAAAGAAAGTAATAATCAGAAATTCAAGATGTATTAATAATGAAGAGATGAAATAAAAATAAAAGTTTAACATTATAGATGTTTTAATAAGTGTTCTATTGACAGTACAATTGTAACATATTTGAATTATAAATTTTTGTTTGATATTTTTAGAAATGCATTTAAATATCTATGATATTGAATTTTCTTTTTACTTAAAATTCTCTGTAATATTTTTATTACTAACATAATGAAATGAACTATTATAAGTGTTTAAAAAATGTTAACATTTCTATGGAAGTTACTTTATGATTTTAGAGTCTCCACTCATTCATCATCCCAGTCAAAACATTATTGGAATCTTCCCCAGGTGATTTCTGTAAAATAAGTTCTGCTTTTCTAATATAGATACTCCCATAGAAATATTAACATTTCTTATCACCTGTGGGAGATTCCAAGATTGCGTTGATAAGGAAGGAAAACATGTGGAAACTATTTGAAATTAAATTATAAAGGTACTCCCATAAAAATGTTAACATTTTTTAAAAATCTTCTTGTATAGTAATGATTTTCAGTAATACTGGATAGTTGAATGGTGAGAACATTTTCAATTGGAAGTAGCTGTAAATATAATGACTTGCATCTTTCAGTTATCAAACTTTTTACAAGCTAATGACCATTCTGACCTAAGAGTAGGCTAGGATAGACTAGACTGAGATTAATGTTTACATTTTCCTGTAACTTAACAAATAAGATGTTTAAACATTTATCAATTATGAAACTATTAAAGTATTGAAATTACAAATAAAAAGTGAACCAATTTCTCACCCTGTAGTTAACTAATGTAGTAATAGAATGATCAAAACTGTGAATTATTTTGGTCATATTTTGTGATTCAACCATTTGATTTTATTTATACTAAATTAAAAATAACACTGACTTAACAAGAGAAAAACATGGATATTTTTTTTTTTATATAGTTTATTGGTTATTGAGCTAGGCTAGTGTACCAGATCAATTTTCATTGTGTAAAACTAACCTAAGTAAATGACAACTAGGAAAAAACATTTAGGATCTTTTTCTTAAAAATTTTACAAGTACACTTTAGCAGTCAAGTATATTTTCTACTTCAATGCATGATTTCCCATCATTAATACAGGGCAGATTAAAGTAGTAAACTTTCATTACTGATAGAATAATCATATACATTTTATCACCTAAGTCCTTGCAATAAATCGAATGCCTTATCCCAATTTATTGGCCTAAGAAAAGACTATTCTAAAATTGAAAATTCTGCTTTTTCAACCTGTTTTATGGCAGCCATAATGAATATTTCATGAATGAAGGCAAATTAATTTACATAATTTTGAGTTCTGGTAGATAACAAGCTTTTTACAAATGCATTCTTTGTAAACTTATTAAACAAAAATGAACAAATTCAGTTTCCAAAATGTTACTGCCTTACAGGTTGTTGTTGTTAAGGATGATGATGATGATGATAAAAGCTTTCATACATTGTCTATAAATTTAAGAATAATCATGAATATTTCAAACTTTCTTCAGATGAGTCATCAACACAAAAAAAGGTTTAGTTGTCTGAAAAAAAGACTTAGAATACATTTCCTAACCCTTTCATTACTATGTACAAATATAGTCTAATTCCTAAAGCCATGCTATGTACAAATTTAGTTAATATTCATACTATGTTCTGTTTGCTTTTTTTTTTTTCTTTTTTTTTTTTTTTCAGAAATTGCTACAAAAAATTGGAAAATGTGGCAACAAGATTTGATTCAGCAGAATATGTTGGTATTCTTGATTTCAGGATTGTCAAGTAAAAAAATTTATCTGTGGTAATCAAGAATAGAAAAAAATTATAGAAATAATCTGGAAAAACTTGTCAACATGCAATTGGTGTGAATGTTGACTACATTTGTTTTTTATCTAGAAAAATTAATTATTTTCTTTTTTAATATTTTCTTGCATAATAGATTGATTAAATGACATCCTGAACAACACCATTGACCAAATTAAATCTTTTCAACACAATTTCAGGATGCCAACTAGTTTGTTAATTTATAATATTCCTATTGTCTCTATAAATAGAGTAATTGGTCTGAAGTTATATCTGTACGTACGGGTATGGGTTGTTTCTGTCACTTGTAATACTCAGAGTAAAAAACATTGAGCATAAATGCTTTAAGATTAAGTTCTAACTTGCAATATAAAGTAAAACAAAAATGACTAGTTTTATTGAGACATATGTAAATAGTAAAGAAAATAAAAATGATAGATGTTACTATACAATGTGGTGGAAATTATGTATACTTGATACAAGTGAAGGAATGTAATGTCAATTATTCCTTTTTCTTCATCCAACATGACTGTGACTTTCAAGAATTCTTTCTTTTTCTATTTGTTGCTGATCATTTTTAATAAATTCTTGGAATCTGTTTTTCCCAGCCCAGTTACCTGGGACTGTAGAATATACCAACTGCATCCCTGCAGAGGGGTAAGACTGTCCCCTCCCCCATGTGTGTTCTGGATATAACACAAAACTATCTGATAGTAAGACTCCAGTCTTGGAGCTTTGAGAAATGTAGAGTACCCCTTCATTGCCATAGCTCCCATGTCCACTCTGTCCTGGAGTGGTAGCACCTAATAGGGTCCTATCTATGGGTTTGACATTTCAACTGTGTCCAAATTGAATAGTTAGAAATAGAATTGTTTGATCATTTAACTGAGTGTAAACAAACGACTGATGTTTAATTGAATTGTTAGTGATACATAGCAATACTTGGAACCTGTGTGTAAACAAATGACTAATTTTGAATAGAATAATACTTGTCAACAAAAACATTTTCTGAAATGGTGTCAAGATACCAAACATTTTTTTTAGCTAATTTGAGGGTGCTGAATCTGAAAATGAGCTTACTTATTCTTTGTTAGCAACAGTTTTTGCTGTACAGAAATGCCTAATTTTTTGAATTTGTTTTTTGTATATATAATATTGACTGATCGCAATATTTCTCTAAGTAAGATAGTAGAAACCTCTCAATTTGTATTTAAGCCAACAAATATTGATTTGCTTATTGAGAAATACTATTTTTGCAATAACAATCAGACCCTAAGTCTTTAAAAAATAACACAATTGAATATACCAAGACCAATGAGTATTTTCATCAAATCATTTAATAAACTAATAACAAAAATAAAACCTTAAGGAACATAGGAACTATGGTAAAAATTTTCTCTTTCTTGATTGTCATGTTCAATGTTAAAGTCCCTTTTGATACTCCAGCAGTAGTCAGCCATCATTGAATTGTCCCACCATCCCTGGTAGTACTCTTCCATTTTGATATCCTGATGGAATCATTCTCCTTGCTCATCACTCACATCTCTCCCATTATCCAGGAATTTATCTAGATAGCTATGTAAAAAATGAGCCTTAATACTCATACTAGCCTATATGTCCTGTAAATTTTTCAACAGCTTTTCCGCTAATTCCTAGTAGTTTTGGGTCCAGCGTTTACCTAAGAAGTTTTTCTCTACATCAACAATGTCTAAGCATGTAAGTTCAAGTCATTCATTAAATTCATCATCCTTAAGTTTCCTGATGTTACAGTGAAACCATTTTCATGATGTTCATCATGTACAATAGAATTGGGATGTCTTTAGTTGGAGTTTCTTTCCAACTGTGAAAACAAAAGCTCTCAATGTTTCTTTCCATAGTGAAGGGACAAAAGTGATAGGATAAATTTATGAATATCAAACATTTTTTTATGTCACCTTAATTATAATGTTTACTAAAGTGAATTACTGATAAAGTTAATGGAAAAATTTGGTACTTCTATTCTAAATCTTTGAACTTGAAAACACTTTTTCGTATTGAAATAGTTTATTTCAGGTGACTGACATAAATTGCTTGGTTATCTGAAAATTGGTGGGTTTCTACAACCTTTATTAACTAGATTCTGTGATTATCCAAGATCGTAAATTGGGTCTTTTTTTCCAAAACTGAGCAATTACAGTACAGCAAATACGGTAGCTAACCATGAAAAACTAAGGTCATTTTTGGAATCAGCCCATCAAACTAGATACAAAATATGTTTTGTTTCTTGGCACCAATAATCATATTGACCAGTGTAATAAGTGTTAAATAGCAATACTTGAAACTGTGTCCCTAAATTGAAATATTGGTATTGAATAGCAATTCTTGGAACCATTTGACTGTGTGCAAATGAATGGATAGTGTTGAATTGAATAATTAGCATTAAATTGCAATACTTGTGGCCACATCACTGTCTGTAAACAAATGATTAATATTAAAAAGAATTATTAATGTTAGATAGCAATAATTGAAACCATTTAATTGTGTGGAAACAATAGCCATATTAGTGTGCAAACAAACTAGTTCAAACCCATTTAAAAATGAAATTACCATCAAACTGTAAGTTATCAAATGACTTATGTTAAATTGTGACTGTTATATAGCTATACTTGAGGCTATATAGCTATGTGCTAACAAATGATTGGTAGTAAATAGAAATACTTGAAACCATTTAACCGTATGCAAAAAATGAACTCAGGCTTGTTTAAAAATGTTATCTACAAAATGTATTTACAAATCATATATTTAATATATATGTATAAACAGAATTTGACATTGAATAACCTACAATGGTTGATATGCCATAAAACCCAACCAAACCAATGTTTTTCCATTTTTAAGGAAAGGGAAAAAATCTAAATTCTCACCTATAAACTATTCCTTAAACCTCAATGAAAACTCATCTAAATTTCTATCTACTCCTTTGGGGAAAATTCCCTCATGAGCCTCCCAAAGCTGACTCTTGAGATAATTGCATTTAAACGTTTTTTGTTTTTTTTTAAACACTTGTTAAGATCCATTACAGAAAAATATTTTTCTAATATGTAAGTTTTCAACCTTACCTAAAAATCAATAATTAAAAAAAAATTCCTGAAAACAAATTTCTTTTCCTAACCTTAAAATTGATATTTTCTCCTTGCTATATTTCTCTACAGCCATATTTCTATATAGTCTTGTAAACTGAAAATTTTTCTTTTTTTCGTAATCGATATGAAATCATCTATTTTCAATTTTAAGCAGATTAATGTAAAATTAATTACAAATTACATTGAAAAAATTAATCTAGTTATCTCCCTTGGATCATTTTGCGCGTGTATGTATATATATATATATATATATATATATATACTCGCACGCGCGTGTATGCAGAAAAACTGGAAATAAATCTGACCGTATGAAAATGTACTAATATGAAAAAACACAAGGTCTTCAGAGAATGATTTTGTTTATAGTTAGAATTATTTGCCAACGTTAAACATTTAAAACGTTAAACGTTTTTAAAAGATAAGACAATACCAGTCAAAAACATTATTCCACCTTCTCCTGTTGTCTTCTAAATCATGTTAGCGAATTATCTCCATAAAAGATTCCAACTTCAATCAGTTCCATTCAATGTTGCTCTACATTCATCACTAAAAATTACTGTTGAAAAATCAGTGGACTTAACATTTACAACACCAGCTTCCCCAAATATTTTTTTACTTATTATTTCTTTTAAGTCTTTTTTGACATTCTTAAAGCCATTTTTTTTTTTTTAATTTTGTGATTTTTTTCAATGTCTTTCCTATTACTCAATAATTTTATATCTTATTTCCCTTTGAAGGTTTTATCTTTTACAACCCCTGACAATCTTTATATATCTGAAATTTGAAAAATTTGTTACTAACTCTACTTTAAAAGTTTTTACTTTTTTTTTAATTGAATTGTAAATTCTTTGGCTAAATACTAATTTTGTTAAAATATTTACTTGCATAATAAAATCTGACAGTGTATTTATATTTGAAAGAGCTTCATCACTGGTATAAAGATTTTACTATTCACATGTTCTTTTAAACTGTAAAATCAGTTTACAATATAATTCTTTATCCACAAATTATTATTTGCTAGTAAATTAATATTTGATTGAAAACCATTCATAAAAGTAATTAAACTTTATAACATTTGATAAACCACTGAGAAAACTTCCACATTATAACAAAATAAGCTAAAGTGGCATTTTAATACCAAGCAGAATCCAAATAAGTATTTTTTTTTTTTAGTATATAAAACAATTTCATGCAAATGGTGTCTGAAGATTCATAATACAAGATTTTTTAATGCTCTGATAACAAGAGATGCTTGCTTAACCTTCACAAAATGGTTCTTAACCTCTTGATGTTAGTTAATTTTTATAATGACTTCATTAAAACAAGAATAATTATTAACTGCCATACCATGTTTGGTATTTCTACTGTACTTAAATAAAATCAACTAAGTTGTTAGCTTCTTTTTATTTTCTTAAAACTACTTGCAAATGTAAGTTAATATTACATTGAACAAAACAATATGCTACCTGTCCCATTTTCACACTTGGTCAGGTAGTGCATGAAAATAGTTATATGTTCTGGCTAAGTGGAAGAAACAAGCAACATCTCAAGGATGAATTAACTGTTAAGTATAGACATCAGAATAATAATCTACCATCATGGATCCTATAAAGGGTTAGATTTAAAATTCCTAGGTTAGCAACTACAACAGACACCTAAAGCCAGGAGGTACACTAGTCAGAGTATATCAGTAAATAATTGATTTTAAGAAAAAGGGAAAAAAACAAATTGTGCTATATCAGGTGAATAGGCAGTGTTGCCCAGTAGTGCAATATGTTTTTTGGAAAAAAACTGCTTTGAGAATGCTTGCATATTGTCCTGATAAAACTATTTTCTCCAGAACTGTGACCACTTTCTTCTGTAACTTCCTCAAAAATGTTCAAGAAACTGTAAGAGTTTCTTCATTGTTGCTCAATTATGAATCAATTCTCCATAGTTATGTCCTTAATATTAAAGAAAATAATCAACATAACCTTGAATTTGCTTTGTCAAGTTTTCTTCAATGGTGTTTCCAATGCATTAACTGCTATTTTATCACAGGATCATACTGGAAGATCCAAGTCTGGTCAAATCTAATCATCACATTTTCCAAAATGTTAACACAAATTCAGTTGCAATTTTCTTTTGGGGACCACCATTTCTGCAATTATTCTTATGCCAAGTCATTTTTTATGAACAATTTGTTCAAATTTATTAACATTCAGGCAAGCCATTGACAGGCATGAACATCCACAACATTTGACATCCTCTCAATCTTTACACAAGTTTTTGTACTACACAAACACATTTGCTATGTATTCTACCCAATAAACATCAAGTCAGCAAAAAATAGATTCAGTAGCTATTCAAAATACTCTTTTTGCTGAATAAAAGAAAATATCAAAAAGCAAATTTTTATTTTGAGGTATTGGAAATTATGCTTAAATAATAAAATAAAAACAAAAACAGCACCAAATAAGTTACATTTACCACTCTGAATTATTTAGAATTTATTTTCCATTATTTACTAATTTTCTTTACTAACCTCAAATGCAAATTACAGCAATTTATTCACAAATTCTAACAGCTCAGAATAAATGGAGTCATATACTCAAAACTGAAAAAAAAAAATTTAAGATGCAATGTTCATAATTTATTTTGTATTCAACTTCTACAAATTGACTTAAAAGCATCAAGTTCACTCATTTCTTTTCGGCATCTTTTAATTTTACCTTTATATTTTCTTTGTTTCATAAGTAAATACTTCAATTTTTTTTCCAAGTTTATTTCTAGATCACTTTTTTCAGCTAATTCACTTTGTGTCCAAGCATATTTACTTTTTAATTTTTTTAAATATTCATAAAGATAAGTTTTATTTCTCCCATTATTTTCTGATGTGATATCTGTAGTAGCAGATTTGCATTCAGGATCAAAATGAAATCGAATGCTGCTACTGCTTTTATCAACACACACCAATGATGAATCATTCATTGCAAAGTTTACTGATATTTCTTTCACACTACTTTTGTCCATATCTGAAACAGCCGAGACATTTTCAATATCTTTGTGACTGAGTTCACTATCTGTTTTCTCTTTCATATATTTTGATATGATTGAGATATTTTCTAAGTTGAAAATAGTGCTGAAAAATTGTCTCTTTTCTTGCTTGTCAGAACTTAGTTCAAGTTTTTCAGCTTGTCTTAAAATATATAAAAGTGTTTCAGTGATAGAATGTGATGAGGACAAATCTGAAAAGATTGTTTTTAGTCTGGGATATTTTTTCATGAGAATTTTCAGCATGGCCAGGATAAATTCTTTGTCATCATCTTTTTGTTGTTGCACAACTTCAAGTTTGGATGTAGAATAAATTGAGCCAAAAGTTGGAAAACCAGCCCAAATATTAGCTACACAAAATGTTCTTGGCTGAAAAAGAAAAATATTAACAATTATTACTATTATAACTTCAAAAACACATACATAACCACGATTGATCATCCAACATAAATAAAATTACTTCTCTTAAGATTTTAAAATAAAGAATTTAAAAACTAAATTTTAAGATTTTATTTGGTAAATTTTTGCCCTTAATAAGCTATGAAAAAACAATTTACATGTAATATTTAACCTTCTTTCCTAAAAGAATAATGGTGAAAGTCAGCCTTAATTTTACTCATAGATAAACTTTTGGCAGCATTTAATATTTTGTTCTAAAGTAAGTAAAGTTAGCGACCATAGTCGAGGGTGACCCGAAGGCTCCCTTTTCGATAGCTACTACACCAAGGTGTAGGGGAGGGCGCTACTCCATTCCCAGGATTGCTCCACTTTACCCTTGAACCGTACCTTATAATGCTGAGTGTTAAGCAAGGTGGTATCAAGTACCATTTTTAAAGTCTTTGGTATGACTCGATCTGGGATTGAACCCAGGTCTCCCGGGCCATTGGCGAACACTCTAGCCGCTGGGCCAATGTCCCGGTTTAATTTTGTTCTAATTTCACACAATAAATTCAGTTTGTTTATACAGAAGTGTTAGGGTTTTTTCTTCAGAAAGCTGTAAATTACACACACAAAAAAAGACTAAATATTTAACACATTTAATTCTTTTTATGAAGAAAATAAGTATTTTAGAATTCTACATAGAGTACAGTATTTGTCCCCCTGGGCTCATCTTAACTCATCTTTCTATGTTTTGAATAATATTGATCAATATCTTTCTATGTTTTGAATAATATTGATCAATATCAGATGATATAAGATAAATGATAAGCCTAACCAATAGTATATAAGTATTTAAAACAAAAAGCATTGCTTATTTCATAAATCATACATAGGTTTAGTTTTGTCATATCAACCCTTGTAGGTTATTTAATGCATAATCCTTTTTATACATATATGATTTGTAAACATTTTTTCAAACAAGCCTGAGCTCATTTTTTTATCACAGTTAAATAGTTTCAAGTATTTCTATCTAATATGAATCATTCTATATATTTATATATTCAGTTTACACACAGTTTCAATGTCAAGAACAATTTTAAACAATTCAGTTTAGCATAAGTACAGTTTTTTTTGTTTACACACAGTTAAATGGAAAACAGTTAATTTTGAATAATTCAGTTTTGCGTAATTACAGTTTAGTTCTATTTGACCCATAGGTAGGACCCTATCAGGTGCTACCACCCCGGGCTAGAGTGGACTTGGGAGTGATGGCAATGAAAGGGTACTCTGCATTCCCCCAAAGCTCTAGGATTGCAGAAGCCTCACCATCAAATTGTTTAGTGTCATATCCAGGACACTCATTTGGGTGAGTTGTACCCCTCTGCAGAGATGCAGTCAGTGTATTCTACAGCCCCAGCCAACTGGGCCACTTATTTCATAAAGTGGTGCCAGATTTAGATAGATAATACTTTGGTTATCACTGTTTATAATTTTAAAAAGATCATGAACATTCAAAAGAATTTTTGAACAGTTGAATTTGTTTTTGTCGTTCCCATCATGCTTCAATCAGTACATTCTCTGGATTTTTTATGGTGTAATATGTACTTCTATAGGGAAAGAAAATCTTGTTCCAGTCTTTTTTTTTTCTTGTAAAAAAAAAAAAAAAAAAATTCTTTAATGTTAACATCAACACTTGTAAATTTATTTTTAGCATTACATTCAATAGATGGCTTCACGATTTTTTTTTAACATGAAATTGCTTTCACAGCACTCCATTGTATGTATAAGGAGTTTTTCCTTATACATACAAGGCTAATCTAGAAAATAATGAGACTGATTATATAAACATCTTTTATTACCTTCAAAACAATTCATATAGAAGCAATATAATGACAAAGGCATTGTTCCCACACCTGGAAACAGTACTGTAAGTCTTCAAATGAAACTACCTGCAGTTGATTCATCAAAACCAATTGCATGTTCTCAACAGTGGCCAAATGGTTTAAAAAGGGCCAGAGAATGTACTAGCTGAAACAGCATGTGAACAACAAAACCAAAAAATTTAATTGTTCAAATAATTCTTTGTAAAGCAATACATTAATCAAATCCCATATTCAATAAAATCCAGAAATAATGACATCATTCAGAAAATCTTTTTTTTATCTTTTTGAGATTTAAGTAAACAAGGATTTAAGTATAAGATATCAAATATTTACTAACATTTGGTCCATTACATGATGCCTGCTCTGTCAAACTTGGTTTACAGTCTTGAAATGAAGTTGTGGCAATCTGATCAACATTCACCTTATTAAGAGAATCACACAAACTGATGCTAGGTACAAAAGAGATTTGAAAAAAATCTTCTGTACTACTTGAATGAGGCTTCTCATTTAGCTGGATCAATTTAGAAATAAGTTTTGTCAGTAATTTATGCAAATATTTACTATTTAAAGATTTCTCAGCAACATATTTTTTTACATCAGGATAAGTTTCCAAAAGAGTTTTAAGTAGCTTTGGAATTTTTTTCTTTTTACCAAGTTTTTTAATGGTAGGTGTCTTATAAATAGAATAAATATCATGATAAGTAGGGAATTGATGATGAGGCTCCATGTGCATCTGAATTTGATACCTGAAAATGAAAAGAAACATCAATTAAAATAGACATTTTTATATCACAATGGAAAAAAAATGTTTGTTTTTTATTCTAATCTTAAATCCCCCCAACATTCTTTTAAAATGATTTGCTTTACAAAATCAATATCAAATAATTGGTGAATTTAAAATCAATATAGGTGGAAATGTTAAATACCGATTAAAAATTAACTATTTGCATAAATGATTGAAGCTCTGTAACAGATTTACAAATGGACATGATTTTAATCAGTTTCAAATATCAGATTTATAACTATTCTAACTGTAGCATGCTAGATCTCACCCAGATTAGATTTCTGAAATATTGTCATCTCCAGACCAGAACATATTCTAAATTCTAAAAAACAATTATTACAATCCACAACATAGAATAACTCACTTGACGTGACGATTAGCAAGCTAGTTTAATAGGCCATTTCTAGTGAGTCCAATTCTCATTGAGTGCCCCACTCTTCTGACCTTTTACTAATTTTAGTAAATGACTACAATATAAAATAACTAAAGCCACAGTTGCTAGTGTTATTGTTCATCTAGCAGAACTAGTTGAATTAACAACCTTATATATAACTATTAGTTCTAAAGCAGTGGTCCCTAATTTTTTTTTTTACACACAACAGATAGGGTTAACAATATTGTTGAAGACAGGCTGATAATGTGGCTGATGAATCATGTCTGAAATACAATCAACTACAAGCCACATAATGGCTTTAATTATATTATTTATTTTGAAAATATTATTTTAATAATTTCAGATAAATCTGAGTTGCTGAACTCAAAACAAAAAACATTTCTTCTAAAAACATAACATTTATCACAAAACATTTTTTTTACATTTCAATTAGAAATGTTTGTATATTTTCAACGCATAAATATGGATGGTTTATTTCAATGATAAAGTCTGAATTTGAACTCAATAATATTAGAATCAATGTTTAAAACAAGTTATTTTCTTAAAGTTGAATTTTTTTTAGTTTCTAGAAAGGGTTTATCTAATAAATCTAATATTAAGATTTAAGAAAATGAATTTGGCTTTATTTTACAAAGGACATAAAAAGAAACAGGCTCTGTTATCTTCTATCATTATATCTTTTCTACTTCTTAGTACCTCTTCCAAAGAGACTGACAAGCAATGTTTGTTTGTTTGTTTTTTTACTAGTTGAAACAGGTATGAACATAGAGTAGTTAAACTTAATTGAGAGCTCCTGGCACATTCACCTTCAAATTTAAAACTTTCAGGACTTTTCTTAAACAGAACTACTGTGTCACAACTGCTATATATGAAGATCTTTTCTTTAGCAAGGATTTATATACTTCTTGTTCTGACTATATAAACCAGTAGTCTCAATGAAACTGGGCCTATACTTCCAAACATTTTTTATTGATTCAAGAATTAAATATTCAAAGATGGAATTAATACTAATGATAATAACAATAATAAATAATGAAGGAGAAAAAAAAGAAAAAGTAAGAATAAAAGAGAGGATATGGAAAAAAGATATTGAAAACAACAGCAATTTAAAAAAAAAAAAAAAAAAAGAGGTAAAGGTTAATGAAAAAACTGCAGATACTACTACTACTACTACTATTAATAGTACCAATTACAAAATGATAATAATTGTAGTTGGTTCCTTTAGAATAGCCCCCAAAGGCTTAGAAAAGAGACTGAAAGAACTGGAGATCAGAGGATAAATCAAAACCATCCAAACCATAGTAAAGTTAAAATCAGCTAGGATACTTAGAAGAGTTCTGGAGGCCTAAGAAATCTTGCTGTCACTCAGATTCTAGTGGAAAAAAACTATCAGTTATAACTGGTATGAAAAACTCCCACTTTTCTGCTTGTAATAACTGAAATTGTATGAGTCAACATTTATTTTTTTGCTCTTAGTGAAAATGGAATTGTGCAGATAAGTAATAATTTTAGAGTGAATGAATAACAAACATGATACTAAATATAATAATACCACAGAGTACATTTTTTCCTAGAAGAGTATTACCAGTTTCACCAATTAACAAGAATTTTAAGAACTGAGCAAACAAAAAATGCCCTATGCCTCTATTCAAGAAAAAATTCTGGTCTATTTTTAAGTATACAAAATTGAATTATCTCAACAACAGAAAGTTTAAGTTCCATAAATACTAGTATCATAAATAAAATATCATTTAGAAATAGAACTTCTCAAAATAAAAAGATAAAATAACAGTAATCAAACATAAATTGAATTTACTAAGTAATTTTTTTTTTAAATCTAAAATAAAATAAATAAAAAGATTTTTATAATCATATTGTGAATTAATGACCTTAAAATGATATTTCAGAAAGAATACTTGTACAGAATAGCCTCTCACCATGAAAATTTACCTTCATCTTATTTTGATTAATATAAAAATTTTATAGAAATGAAATACTTACATTCAACATCTAGATAAGAGTAAATTTCAATCATTGGCTCCATTTTTTTTAATGAATAGTTATGGAGTCTAAAATTTTTAAAGAGCTTGGAAGTTGTCATTTTCCACTGCCTCAGCCATTTCCTTCCAACTCTAATAAGGGGTCATTATGTTATTTGCATTCATGAGACTGTTTCCCCTCCCCATGATGAGGTCTTAGCAAAAAATCTGCATCTTTGGTAAACATCAAAATATGATAAATAAAAACTAGGTAAAACTGAAGACATTTTTCTTGCCACTATTCCAAAATCACTTCTAAATTAATCTTATTTTTTCTTCAATCACAAAAAAGGTCATCTTCAACACTTTTTTGAGGTCTTGGTCTATAATCTGTGAGCTTTTTATAATGATGGTTGAACTGGAATTAATTAACTACCAAAATCTACTCAGATGGAAAAAAAATGAATTCTGCCAAAGACACGGGCTTTTACTTGTTACCATCTTCAAAATTTTGTGTAAGAGAGAAATTAAGTAAAATAATACTGATGGATTCATTTGGTAGAAGGTTTTTTGGCATAATTACAAAAAAAAAGTCTCAATTAAAAAAGGTACTTAAAAAAAATATCAAAACTTTCATTAACTCAACTTCTGGGCATGATATTGTTCAATAGAAAGTGTTGATTACACTAACTTAAAATGAAAGTATAACATAACCAGTAGTACCAAAGCTAACTGGTGGGAATTTTGCAAAAAATCCAACTGTTATTAGTGGAAGAAGTAGAAATGTAGACATTAGGAAAAGTATGATAGCCAAAAGAAAACAATAATGTTGGAAGAATGCTAAGACAACATTGGGTTTTTGAAAAGAATGATTCTTGGTTCATGTTCCATCCATAGATGTTTCCACTCTAAGATTTTACTAGACTCATTGAAAAGCATAGAACTGCCTTAGTAGTGAGGTTGAAATAGTTAAGGGTACTATAGTTTATTCTTTAAACATATCTCATTTAAGAAATACATTAAAACATGTTCTTTTCAAAGCGGAGCACTCGGTACAAAGATTTTTCATACAATTCTTGTGATTGGCTGCTAAATATGAAGTTTGTCACTTGTGGTTGGTTCTCTGCGATCAAAGGGAGATATCCTCACTACTACTTTATTTTATATGTTTGTACATTACTAAAGTTATCAACAAATGACCATTGTCAATCACACAATGAATTTTATGAACCTTGTCACAGTTGAAAGGACAAATGTCGCACAAGGAAAAAAAAAAAGAGAATGCAGGAGACTCCTGCAAGTATGGTGAACTTATATCTCTTTGAATTTACTTCAAAACAGAAATTTTGGAAAGTGGCATAATTCAAAAACACCAGACATCAAATTACTCAAAAATGTATTCAGTTTAACAACTGAATTATCTGTTGTTTTTTATAATTCCTCCTATTTTATCTATTGTTTTTTATAATTCCTCCTATTTTACTTTTTCTTTTTTAATAATTCAAAATACAATTTTCTTAATTTTCACCAAAAGCACACTTTCTTGCTGAGACTTTGTAATGATGGGGTCTTATAAGTCACAAAGTACATACAGATAGCTTGTTAATGGTTAGTGTGGAAAAATATAGCCGAATTGAAGCTCATAGAAAACATAATTTTGAGCTCAATAACCGTTCATAAAATAAGTTGTTTTTCTTAAGCCAATGACTGTATAGGAACTACACCATTCCAAATAAACAAATAAAAAATCCAATGACAAATAGAAATTCATTATAAAATCAACAAATTACAAGGTTGATTACAAATTTAGAGGGGTTGTCCTCGTGGTGTAATGGTTAAAGCGATGGACAGCGGAATCGTAGTACGCGAGTTCGTACTCCAGTCGTGCTATTACGTTCACTTTCGGGCAAATACCCTTGGGAAAGGTATGAACCCCCTTATCTTCCAAGCTATGGGTTAAATAGTACCACTACTGTTCTTCTAGGAGAATGGCTTTGGCATTAAATAACCTAAAAAGAGTTGATATGCCATTAAAACAAAGAAACCAAAACAACAAATTTAGAATCTGGTGCCAGATGTACAAAATAAAAACGAATCAATAGGAGCCTATGTTTAAATATGTATAGGATTGCTACTAAAACGCGCGGACGTAATCAGAAACAGGTAATGTTTTGCTGATATCAACAGTCAACGCACGAAAATTCAAAAAAAGAAAAAAAAAAGAAAGAAAAGAAAAAGCTACACTTACATAAAATGACAATTATTACTGTTCGGTTCCTACAGAAACATACATACGTTTCTATTGTTCAATAAATACATAACTATTACGGAACCTTTTCACTTCTCTGGGATTTGGGTTCACTGAAGTATTGACTAAAAGAGATAATGTTTTCGCCTAAATTGTTTGTTCAAGTTCATCGCAAGGTTAGAAAATATATCTTTATTTACATTGTGTTTTGATTCTAAATGTTTGTAATCCTGACTTTAGAAAACCAGAATGACGGCGATCCCGAAAACTGAAACTTCTTACTCTTATCTGATTAACGGGAAATGCAAGAACATTTCTATATAATTTTCATGAAAATTAAAACAAAATTAACGTAAATCTTCATGGAGAAGAGGACTATTTTGTACACGCAGTATCTGCAAAGTACAAAAAAAAAGAATTGTAAATGCAACTTGATTTCAGTTTACTTCCAAATAAGAAATAATATTAAATAAGCACTTAGAAAAAAATAAATTAGAAAGAAAAAAGCTGCTACTGTGACAATTTATTGCACTAAATTACGAGATTAGAGAGAGAGAGAGAGAATTGCATTAAGTTTTCGAACAAGCTTTCTAACTGTCCATTTTAGATTATTTTTCTTTTTTCTAATTTTTTTCCACACATGTCGAACAAAAATTGGCAAATCGAGAAAAAGATCGAGGTGCAAAATAAATACTAAAACATTAAAAAAAAAATATCTAAGTACCTTTTGTTTATTTATGTTTGTTTACTTTTTAAAAAATATTTTTGTTACATTATCTACAAAATTTTTGTTGTGCTTTAATTTATCAATAATATGGGGAGGAGAAAGTTGCTTAATAATTCTGTAAAAATTCAAAATAAAAATACGAGTACATGTTTCAGTAGTCAGATTTCAATATTCTCCTAGCAGTAGAAAAATCATTTAATTCTGTTTGTGGGCAGGTTTAGCATCGATTCCATAAAATAAAGGACAAATAACTTTGATACAATCACGGAAATGATAGAAAGTAAACATGTAGTAGATGGGGCTCTCCTAATTCCATGAAAAAAAAAATCAATTAATTTCAAATTTGACAAATTAGAAGTTCTTCGAAATGAAAAGCAAACAATTATTCGCGCAAAAAATTTGACCAAATTCTTTTTACGAGTGGGACGATGTGCTGTCACTTATACAAGACAATAAAATTAAAATATTTTTTAAAGTCGAATGTCTATAAACAAAAACTTTCCAAACTTAATAAACGACACACTTTGTAAAAAATAAAATTAACTCTTACGTTTGTTAGTCGAGCCAAATAATTCAAAATGTATATAAAAACAAACAATTCCATGAAAAATTTAGCCAATAAAGAAAGAACGGATACATAGAGCTATTGGCGGCATAAACAATTTAGAAAATTCTGCCTAAACAAAGAGTTTGTGGTTTCGTTTTTGTGACAATGTGGTTATTGGTCGTGGACATATGCATTTATTTTCTAATTTTTTAAAATGATTGTTTTATAATGAAAATTTCCTTGATTTTTAAAACCTATATCTTTCGGTATTCGAGAAATTCATAAGGTTATTTACTTACTTTGAAAGTATAACGTCCGTTAAGCAAGTGAGATCTTTTGTTAATACGGTGTTAGGGAAAGTTAGTTCCAGTGGTAATCCTATACCCGTAGCAATTGTCTATCATCAGTTTCGAAAAATGTCTTTAACCTGAATGTTTCATTAGAATTTTCTCCGATATTTCTCTGTATATTTTAAATATAAATTGTTGTTTTTAGAAATTCACTTTTCGTTGTAAAATAAAAAATGTGATGATATTTGTACTGACGTCTTTAGTAATCGAACAATTTTGTATGAAGATGAAACTTATTTTAAATTCCTAAAACTACTTAGTTATTTACTTAATGTAGTTGGTTTAATTGTGTTTTTTTATTAACTCTTTTCATAATTTAAAAAACAAATAATAATCTGTAAATTTATCATGGAATAATGTTTTTAAAAATCTTTGAAGTTGTTAAAGGTGCGAAAATTTGGTTGATAACAAGTCAAAATAAACAATGTGGGTGGTATTTCTCCGGCTTCCCACCAAACCAGGGTACGGTAAAAAGCTGTTTTATAGTGGGGACCACGCACAAATAGAGACATGCGTAGTAGGTACAAAAAATAACTTGACCCCGTTGTCATTCACTTAATGGGGCGTCTCAGGTACTAAGCAATCAACTTAGTCCTGCAAGCAGTCAAAAACCCTCGGAGGACAGCCCTTTGAGGCCAGGTTTTCAAAATACCAGGTGGGTCGCCTGGCGTCGAGGCCCCCTAATAAGGGGAATGTCGACAGGGCCGTAGGCATTTTGGGGAAATGCCGGGCGCGTGTGGGCTACGGCCTTGCATCGGACCCACCAAAAAAGGCCTTGTGCTACACTTTCACTTTTAGATTTGGGTCCATGTACAGCTAGGCTCATCAGGCCCACATTGCACTAAGTGTGCCGATGACTAGCACAGTCAAGCAGGGTTCGAGCTTCGGCTCGTGTACGACCTTCCCTCCCTTAATCCCCACTTTAATCGACCTTCGGGTCATTGACCTTGTGTCAAGTCCCCTGCTGGTTTGCCAGCGGGCCTTGCCCAGCAAAGGCAGACTTGAGGCCGCAAGGCCCCCGAATTTGGCTGGGCCACCTTCGGTTGGGCTAAATGCATCATAGTCACCAGGGCTCAGGTCTCGAATCGTGCCCGACCCCTTCCCAAATCCCCACTTTAATCGACCTTCGGGTCATTGACCTTGCGTCAAGTCATATCTGGTGGGAAGCAGTGACAAATATCGGCCCGCCCGAAGTCGAAAAAAATGTCCTTCTTGTAAACATAATGTGGTCAGTAATAAATATATTATTGGAATAAAATACATAAGCTTTGTTGCTTGTGCTGATAGCCCACCAATGAAAATATATGCTAATTTTATTTTATGTACAAAAAATCATATTGAAATGTAATACTTGGTATTCATCAACCAGAAGAGTAAGTTTCAGTTATTTACTTAAATTTAAAAAATTAAAAGCCCCCAAATTATGTCTTCAACTAGCTATAATTCGGCCATTCGCCATACTTATTTAGTTTTTCCTTTTCCCTAACCACTAAGAAGGTGTCTAGTTAAGGCCGATTTGGTTTTGGAACTAAACTGTTAAGCTTTTATTCAATTTTAGTTTTAAAATAAATAACATTTCATTCATTATTCATCATCTTCATAATAATAATAATAATAATAATAATAATAACGACAACAAATTTTGAATTTCTTCTAGGTTAATTCAAAACTACTCAATCACTAAAACATACTCCAACATCCTACTAACATTGTGACAGCCGAAGTCAAATGTTATTATTCATGACACTTTTCATCGATGCTAAAAATAAGTCAGTGGGTGGCATGGACCTACCCATTAAGTAGACATGATGGTGGGCAGATCATGTGACTCTTTGGGGACCAATATGAAAAAAAATCACAACCTGCTGATGCCAAATTAATTTTCTTCTTGACTCATTAAAATCTTGCCGCAAATAATATCTCTTTCTCAACTAACCCACATAGCCAATCTTAACCAAGAACTCACCAGTCAACTACAAACATTCACATACGAACTACTACAAGTAAGTCTATTCTACTCTTTCCACAAACTTTGTTGTTACATATCTTTGGGACCACATGGCTACACCTCGCACGTGCACATATACACATAGTACACTCCTTGAGCTATGAACAAGGAAATTTGAATCTCGTCTAAACGGATATGATTATTGTAAAATTGCCATATATATTTTGGTGTATAAAATATCTCTAGTTGAAATTATTTGCTGGATACCACTGTTGCGGGGCCGATAAGAACATCAACCCCACAAATTATTTGTTGGGTGAGTAAATTGACAGTCAGAAGACATTAAAGAGAACAAAGGCGAGATAACGGTATATTAACAAATAATTTATTTTACTGTAAGTTACTGTTCAATGGTCGTATTAGCGATGGAATAGTCGTTGACATGGATATTGATAGTCATGACAGCTGGAGGTCGTTGATTGGAATCCAAGCAGGAGGTGAGATCCGCGAATTGTTCGTAGGCGTTGAAGGTAGTTGGCCGCGAGGATCGAACGAGTGGACTAAAACTACCATGTCTTAGCTCTGCAGAGCCGATGAACAAGCGGGGGAGTGGCTAAGACTACCGTGCCTTAGTGCTGCGCGAATTGGAATTGATCGAAATGGTTAAAACCGGATGGTTTTATTATCCTCTTCGTGGTGTTTCCAGGCCGTCTGCTTGGACTTGTTCTTAAGAACTGTCAGAGACGCTCCAATACTAGGGTTGGAGACCGCTAATGGTTCTTAAAAGGACCGTTTTGCAAGGTTTATGTAGATGTAAGGCAGATGCGACTACGGGGATGTAGGATCACCATCACCTTGCTAACTCGTATATAGGATATCTGTTGTCCCCGATAAAGCCAGTATTTCTTACTTTCTTCTCTTACATTACTACACATGATTTTATAAACAACGCCCAGTATACACATTTCAAAATTTCTCTTCAGACTATCTCGCTTTAGAAGTACATAAAATAAAGAACCACAAATTATACCTTAATTATCAATGAAATTTCCAATTATGGAAACTACACTTTCCAAATCAACAAACAGAAATCTATTATTGAATTTTTAAAAATCAACAAATGCCAAACATTTTATTACTTACCAGACCTAGAAATGTAGTATACCCAACTATGTTAAAATATCATTTGATTTACGTATATATTATTTTATATTATAGATATATATTGGTTGGTTTTTATGGTATATCAACCTTTGTATGTTATTTAACACCAAATCCATTTTTATGCAAATAGTCAGCTCTATTTCAAACAATTCAGTTTAGCATGAGTACACAGTTTGCCAAAACAGTTCTAATTCAGCTTAGTATAAATACAGGTTTTGTTTACACACAGTTAAATGTTATATATATATATATTTAAGCATGTTTGATTAAATAGTAAAGACACATTTTGTCTGTATAATTTAATTAAGATCTTTCCGAGTTTCCTGAATCTCGAAATGATCTTATTTAATCAAACATCCGTAAATGAACGACTCCTGCCTAACTACACACACACACACATATTGAGAGAGAGAGAGAGAGAGAGAGAGAAATATGCTTTTTACTGTAAAGAGCATAGGGATTTTTTAAAGAAATACGTGGTAATAAAATTCCACAGAATACCTGAGTTATGTGGATGTGTTCTGTTTGATTTTTAAATAAAAGGTTTGCAGAAATGATTTAACTATATTTGTTAATTTCCAAATGGTATCATTTCAATATGAAAAAACAGGGAATGAAATTAACAAAAATAAAAAGATGAAGTTGTCTTAAAATTTTAGTAGGGTAAGTATTTTCTTTATATTTCATGAAGTAAAAGTAAATAATATGTATACTGAATATGATTTTTTTAAATTATTGAATAAAACTTTCAAATATTATCAGAATTATCGTTTTTCGAAGTTTGAGTATTTTTTTTTTTTTTCGAAAGGATGTATTTATCTAACCCCTCCGCCACGGACAGAATGTGACATCAGGTTAATCTTTAAGTAAAGTACAACTGGTTTGAATACAGGGCTTTCTTTCTCCTAGACTGGTAGTCATATGAAGGTTAAAGAGCCCAAACTGTACTATTTACTCATAACTGGGGTAAAAATAGCTGGATTCATACCTTAGCCAGGAGTATTAGCTTTTGATTAAGTATTCTATTCTTTGAGTATTTTCGTAATAAAATAAAAATGAATAAAAATTTAAAAAATTCAATATTTGTGGTTGAGTAGTAATTTAGGTCACCACATGCTGCATGTTTGACAGGCCTTGTATTTTCTGCAATAATTGGGAAAATTCAAAGTGATTACAACGTCATTTTTCAAGATTCGACGAGAAAAAAGTAGTTGAAAAATACTATTAGTGTCGTAATTATTTCACAGTTAACCACCCAAAAATAAATATCACTTTGTCTAATATCCAACAAAACCGTATCATGACTTGAAAAGTAAACAGTAAGAAAAACAACTCTTCTCAAAAGAATCAAATACGCATTTAACTTGCTGATTTCAAAGAGCAGATAACCAAGAAAATATTACGAGAAAAATTTATATGCGCAAGATGTATCGAGTATCATGCAACAAACAATTATCGGATGTCTAATATTGTATAAATCCAAATGATCATTATGATTGCAAGTAGGAAGTTCCTTGTAAAATCAGGTAAGCAAATTTTGGGAAATTTCTCTCGATATTAATCACTAGACAATTTACAACTTTAAAACTATCATATATCACCGGAAACGTTTGCGCATTACGCAAAATGTAAGTTCATCTTCACGGGACACCTTAGACAGGCATTTAACAAGTTCTCCTGGAATAATGGTAAAATAGATGGTCTTCCTTCTATTTTTTATTCGGCTTATCATCTAATTCATACAAAGGTGTTCAAATTTGATAATTCAGTACTATAATTTGTTTAACTCTAAAAAAAATAAAAAATTAAAAAAAAAACTGTTGCTCCCCAAGAGAAACTAGTATTACTCAGTGACACGTTTTTATTTTCATATTTCAATATTAGAAATAAATGTAATTTTATCCGATTTAGAACACTGTATAAAACTAAATTAACAATTTTAAAAGATTAAATCAACGTTTTGTTTTTTACGAAACTTAACTTCCAACTGTTTAAAATATAAAGACCTGCCTTGTTTTTATTATTTATTTTGTTAATTATTGTGTGTATGTATGATAATTTTTTTAGAATTAACTCCCCCACCTAAACAAAACAAGAAAAATTACGATTCCAGTTTTGGTTGTGCTACAAAAACATTATTAGGTAAACCACACGTAAATTCCTTACGAAGTTTTTTTTACATTAACCCTCTTTTTATGACCGTTGTCCAGCAACTGTCGGAATTTAATTATTCTATGAACTATTGCTAGTTTTTTGGGGGGGTTTTTTTACCCTGCTTTATTTTAATTGTTAATGTAGAAATTTTAAGTTTAGATATTGTTTTAATTTATCGTCCAACACCTTGTTTGATCGAATTCAAAAAGAGTATAAAAGAAAATAAAACATGTTCACTCTTTCTTTGTGCTATGGATTTTATGACTTTGTTTTGGAAAAAGGATTGGATACAAGGGAGAAGTGAATGTTATTTGTTGATATATTAGATATTTTAAAATTAATTTCTGATGCCCTCTTAAAATTCTTTACTTTGAGAACGTTATCTAGGTTGCGCCCCTTATGTTGTGGTTTGTTTTGTTTTTATTTTAAATGTAAAAATTATGTGGCTTCTAATATCCAACAAGGAGTACTTAATTTTATAATCCAATTACCAGCAATTTAAACCAATTTGTCTCATCATGAGAATATAAGAAAACGGAAGGGGATGATCTAAAGAAAGTTTCAGTTTCTTCAAATTAAATGAATGATGATTAACTTGCCATTAGCAACATCAACAAAAAATGCAATATTACATTATTAAATTCACTTTTACACTTGCAATTTAGAAAACATTTTAACAATTTACACGTTTTTTGTTTTTAAACTTTGATGTGAACACTAAGCTACACTGTGACTTATTTCTCTAAGCCTTACATTTTAAGGCTTATAATAAAAAGAAGAAAAAAAGGTGTAAAAAGCAAAGTTAACAATTTTGGATATTTTATTTAGAATATCCCTCTGGAAAAATGGCTGCGGTAATGTTTAAAAATATATATATAAAGATATAGTACTTACATTCACAATCCAGGTAAGAAAAAGTTTCACTCATTGTTTTCTTTTTATTTAAAATTTTTTACGAACTCAAAAAAGTAAACAACATCCAAACTTAAAAGGCGGCCATATTAATTTCCCCAACCACATCCCCACCTAACCCTCATGAATTCTTAGCAGGAAGGTAACTTTTTTTCCCTTCATATACAGAGACATAAATTTGGTAATTCATTTAAACATAATTATTTCACACTAACCCCAAACCTTTTAAACATGTACTTAGTCAAATGACACAGATGTGTTTAATTTAATAAACATGTATTTGTATTAATGTATTTTTATATAGCGTAGTTTATTTTTAACACCCCCCCCCATAAAACACTTTCCGGCTGAAGGATAGGGGATTTTCTTGTCTCTTGAAAAAAAATTATATTGACACCTTTTAAGGTTGAATGCTATTAATTTTTTATGCTCATCAATAATGACTATGACTAAAACTTATTCTTATTTGTATTAACAACCATTTTGTCAGAGGGATATACTAGATAAGTGACCAATTAGGTTTAAAATTCTCTCAGTAAGAAGCCAAAATTACCCCAAACATGTTCAACAAAAGTTTGAACTAAGTATCAATAATTTACAATATCCTCAACTTTTCAACATAAAATTTCTTATTACATCACTACAGCTGAATATCTGTTCTGATTTGTTAATTTGTAGCTGATAATATTTGTCTGTCTTTTTGTTCTCTTGAACAGTGGTACATTAATTATTTAACTTAAATAAGCTATTTATACTTGCCACTCCTACAAACTGGTAAAAGTTGCCTATTATTTGAAGGGGGAATCCTCATGGTGTAGTAGCTAACATACTGGACTTTGACTTTGTCGTAACAAGTTTAAACTCCAGTCACACTGTTACGTTACATTTCGGACAAATACTCTTGGGAAAGGTATGAACTCCCTTATCGCCCTCAGCTATGAATCAAATACTACCACTATTGTCCTTCTACAAGGATCTGTCTGGCATTAAATAACCCACTAAGGTTGATATGCCATGAAACAAAAAAAACCCACCAAACTAAACTAAACCTATTATTTGATTCCCTGGATTTATTTTGAAAAGAGTACTCACTTCATATATTAACATCACCACTATTTTTCCATTTCATTCTATTTTTATTGGATTTGCATTATGGTTGAACTTATTTATTGCAGAAATATATCTAAGAATTATCAGCATCTGTTGAAAAAGTTCAAGTCCATATATCACAAGTGTGGACTTTTATTTAATATCACTTTGTCTCAACTAGTCAATTCAATTCTTGTGCAATAGAAAAAAAATTCTACTTTTTTCTCATCTATTCACCAAGTATAGTGGTCAAACAGGAACATTTTTGTATGTACCATTAATTTAAGTTATACTTAAATTAATTGCAAGATAATAATCTCATATTAACTTCAACTCATTGAAAAGAAATCTGCAATACATTGAAAATGCTACAAAAATTCTATATTATTTATGAATCAATTAATGTAGTGAAAATAAGGAGAAAAATTAACTGAAAAGTTAAACTATTTTTACTTTCTGAGAAATATACAACTTTTACAAATAACAAGGAATGACAATGAAATCCAATAAGAACTATTTGTTTTTGTTTTTACTTGATATCCAACAGGAATGAAAGTTAAGTGTATAATTTACAAATGTTCAGATTATAATAGATGCATTTTACTTCAGTTTATTAGTTGATTGGAGTTTTAAAAAATATTAAACTAATTTTCTCTGTATATTGTTGTATGATTGTAACAGGTGACATTAATATGACATCACTGCCTCATTTTGAATAAAGATAGGTTTTGCCACATGGTGTGTAGCTCGAGTTGTTAATTGCATGATGGAGGTGATGGGAAAACACAAGTCTGCTTGACATCAATAGATAGTCTCCAAAATTACAAATTAAAGTTTGCTAACTTTATGTTATATATCTATAAAGTTGAAAAACAAACAAGAGCCAACAATAGTAAAATCCAAAAGCAACAGCAGAAGAGAACAGAACCTATGCATAACCCACATAGGTTGATATGTCATTAAAAAAAAAAACAGAACCTATGCACCACATCAACTCACTAGAAGAAAAAGCCATATCTTTAAGAAAATTTTTAAATACAGAAATTAAACTTGAATAGTAACACTTAACACTGTATATTTATAACCAAGAAGAGACTTACTTTACATAATGCAAAATTGAGTATTTAAATTAAACTTATTGAATAAAATTGGATGTTTGGTAATTCAGTTAAGTAGATTTTACAAATCTCTTAGTCATTTTTTCTTTTAAGTATGTATTGTTATAAAGTCACATGATCCCTTTTTATCCGCCTGTTAACCGTCTGGAACATTTTTATTTTAGTAGAAATGGCTTAGTACTTACTCTCCACCATCTTCTACAAACACGTAGGTGTGACAATATTTGTCTGTGGCGGTACATGAAGGGTTAATCAAAAAGTTGAACAGCCAAATATAATTGCCAAGAAGTGTAAAATTGAAATTTCTGGGGAAAAGAATTGAAAATTCTGAGAAAGAACTTTTGACAAGAGTCAAAACAGGAACTGGAAAGATGTTGACAGGTACAGAAGAATAGGTTGTTTACAGAGCTCAGGCAGAGATTGAGGAAGAAAAATATTTTTATTAAAAATGAAAAGAGTACTAATACTAAGATAATTTTCGAGCCTGGAAAAAGTTAAAGTTGAGGATTTGACAGCACAAAGGATCAGATAAGGTGTGACGTGCACTCCAGTTAAAAGATGGGACTCAGAAACGAACAAAGAAGTCTTTGTTGATGAGAGGAAGGCCATCTGGCCTTTAGGGAAATGCTTTAGCTAAGGGATGACAAAATTATCTGAAATTACTTATCAGGCTGAAAGGGAATTATCAATTAGCCTGGACGAAGGCCAGCCCTTTCGCCTACGTAGGTTTGAAACCAGTTCCATCAAAAGTGACAGTCCAGCATATTTGGACATAAAGGGGTTGGATCCTTTCTGACGTCATGAGCCTTAAAATGAGAGAAACTATGTTGGTAGGAGGAAAGCTATCCTCCCGTAGTCCTCACTATGAGGGTAGTGAGAGGGATGACTGTGAAAGTAGTGAAAAGGGGGTTGGACCCTTTCTGATGACAAGAATTGAAACAAAGACATGATGGATGTCTAATGAGTTGAAAATGACGTTATAGAGATCACCCCTGTCGCAGTCAGAACCTACCCCAGAATATTTGCAATAATATAAACGAGCTGATTTTTGAACTCAGCAGTTGGTGGCAGAGAGCGAAGCAGTTGGGACCAGACGAAGACCAGACAGGGACCAACAAATTGGAATTGTGCTTTGCGCTGCCAACTCATATATCGCCAGTCCGCCGCTGGGACAAATTGTTGCTAAGAAAACTTAACCCTTGTCAAACCGCCGCCTTAGACCATTATAAGTCACACCCACAGATTTTTGTCGCCATCTGTAACTTTGAAGATTATAAAACCTTTTTATTATTACCTACTGCAGAAATCAGAGTTGTATTTTTTTTGTTTTACAACATATACCCTTCGGATTTCAGTTTTCAGCTGCCAGTACACCCTTTTCCTTTCAGACATGGTCATCAGCCTTTCTTTTAAAGAATCACAACGTGGGGCAGGGCAGTGAATGGTCACTTTCCTGGAGGGAACTTTTGATCTGTTTTTCCACGTTGTAGCAGAGAGACTGGAGGGAGGCGGACAAGGTTGTGGCAAAAGGGGTACCATAATTGGTATCGTTTAAACCAGGTTGTGACCCTGAGGGGTTATATTTGGTGCCGTAATCGAGGGCTGGGCCCGGAGGTGGTATATAGGGACATGTCATTATTTTTGTCATGTACAGAGATACTTAGGCTTACTGGGGTTTTTTGTTTACATTCAACATTTCAGTGAGCTTCAGCCAAGGAAGAGGATAGCTGAATTTACATGGTTTACTGAAACTAATATTTCTATTTCATCTTAATTTGCCATAGTTTGCTAACCCCATCTCAATTGTATCATGGCCATTTCCCAAATACCAGCCCCTCTCCCATGTTTCTTTAAGGAGACATAATTGAAAACTGGAAGGACTTTAAAAACTACATCAAGAGCAAAATTGAAGAATGCAATAAGCAAAGAAATAGTGGTGGCCACACTTTGTTCAGTAATGGGAATGGAATGCAAGATGTACTCACTTCTGACCCTGTCTGATAAAAAAAAAAAACAAAGATCATAAAGGAACTTTGAAAAGACTGAGTCACCTAACACAATGTTCTAAGTGAGTGATTTATCTTTAACTCTGCAATTCAAAAACTTAATGAATCAGTCAACTAGTACATTGTCCGCCTTTAGCATCTTTATAGGACTCTCTTATCTGAAACTGGATTGTCATTGGAAACTACCACAAAAGTGGAAGAGAACGCCTACTTTGGAAGAGTTTTGTACTCAACCTTGGAAAATTAATCAAAAGTCTTTGAGCAACAGAGATCTCTGGAATATTCCAGGGACAGCATTCATACTAGAAACAAATCAATACCCACTAGTATCTCTACTATCAAGCATAGACAAGTCCAAGCTCACACTTTTAGATGGTTAGATATTTCTGTGAAGTGATATTTATTCAGAGAGTACACTAATACACAGCACATGCTCTTATTAGTGTGCTAACACAAGAAGACTTTAGGCTCATTGAAACAGTTGAAGAGCGCACTAAGTTAGTTATTGGGTCCATGCTCGCAACAGAGCAACAACTGAAGGAAATTCAGACAGTTCAAGATTACTATGTTGTCTACTGACAGGTGAAAACATACTATATGAATGAATGGCTTCCAGTTCCAACCACTTCTTAAGCCATACTTGAAGAAAAAACAACATTTGAGAGTTACCAAAGAACTCCTGATGTTTAAGATAGTGATACTCCATCCTTATAACAAGAGATGTTAAATACTATATATAAAGGTTACTTGGGACTCATCAAATGTCAAGAGTGTACAAGCTACTGAGTATGGTGACCACTCATATTGAAACAAATTGAAACTTTGGTCAACAAATGTCACACCTGTGCCAAACTGCTACTTGACACTAAATGAACCCATGATAATGCTGTTAGTGTCCCATGGTAAACCTTGGATCCAGATTGTGTTGGAGTTAAAAATCTAACTTGTTATTGTTGACTACACCTGTTGATGATTTGAGATCAGAGTTCCTGGTGACTACATTAATAACAAATATACATGGAATTTCTAGAATTTTTACAGCCCGTGGAATTTGTAGCATAGTCATTGATCACTGCTATGTCAGTGATGGTGATTTTCTGCTGACTGAAGGAAAACACAACTTATCTCAAATATAGGATCTTCCATTGTTTTATTCTTTTCATTAAGTTTCTGAGGCCATAAAAATATGTGGAAACAGAGGATGGCCACAATGTACAGAGTAGATTTTGTTCTAATAAGAGCCAGCATATTTTTTTTTTATCTTTGGGTGGTTCTTTCACTGTCAATCCATGCTACATCTTATCTCACTTGTGTCCCCATTCACCAAAGAGAGCATATCGAAAAAACCAGCTGCTTCTCTTGGAGGGCTCGGCACACTCAACTTGTACTCCTGTCTTGCATGACATTAGTCAACCAGCCTCTGTAAGAATTTAGATGGCTGATGGAGTCTGGTGATTTCAGCAACTTTTAGTTAATTGCTGTTTTCACTCTGGGCTGCAGGTAAAACATTAAACCTTACCAACTGGTCAAGATTTTGAACTTTACCAACTCATCTCTTCCAGCTGCTGGCTTTTATTTATTTTTTTTTAATAAATGATCTATTTGTACCCTATGACCACTCATTTACAATGTTAAAATTTCCAGATGACAGTTATTTTGGACAACAAAACCCAATATGCCAGCAGGCAATTCAGAGAATTAGTCAAGGACTGAGGTTTTACATATCACCTCTACACCCACAAATCAACAGAAGTAGAATGAGCTGTACAAATAGCTAAGAATATCATGTTCAAATGCTTATCTAGGTTTACTTGCCTATAGGTTAGCTCCTCTGAAAAACAGGGCAACCATCAGCAAAATTTTGATGGGGGTGGAAGGTGAAGACAAATCTCTAAGCAATCCCAGAAAACCTCTGCGTAAAGAGGTCAATAAAGAGAAAATAACTTAGAAAGAAAATATTTACATTAACTGCTATACCTTCTACTATTAGTTGCAGATACTATCAACCTTCTAGGAAAGTGACAGTCTTCATAGCAAGGAAAGTTTCGAGAAAGACTAATCAACCCAAGATCATATCAGGTTTTTCTATAAGAAGAAACAGATGCTTCTTTGTCCATCGTGTAGAAAGGAAGAGGAATAACTATATGGATGATGCCACTACACAACCCAACCTCCGGTAGTGTAATGGTTAGCAAGCTTGACTAGCAAACCTGCAAGAGTGAGTTCGAGTCTCATTGGGTGCCCCATTCAATCGGCCTTGTGCCACATCGAAGCAAAGAGCTTCGTAAATTACATTATCCACTTCAAAGTATAAACACAATCTTAAATTCTCTTTCTATGCCTCCTACTCTTACTATATCAACAAGTCAATCAGATCAATTGAAGTTTAATGAATATTCACAAATGCTCTACTGTTAGCTTAGGAGAAAGTAAAGAATATTTATTATTTTCAGGACTTTTTACATTTTCTTCTTTTATTTATTTATGTTTTTTAAATTCCTAAATTTAAATATGAGGGTGTATAAGCTCAAGGAGGATGTTGTCTCTGTTAAAAATGTTATAAAATGGTTAAAAAATATCAGTTGTAATAAAGAAAATTGCAATGATTTATATTGTCACTAAGGGATTAAAATGTAAATTTCTTCCTCTTTCTTGTAAGAAAGAAGGAGAAATTTACATTTTAATTCCCTAGCTCAATTTTGCCTGTAAAAGCAGTTTGTTCAAAAAAGAAAACATTTTTATATAGTATCACTGCACTGCATAATGTATATGACAGTATATCAGTGTTATTAAGGAATGATTTTTTTATATTAATCATTTTTCATTAATTATATTTTATCATTCAGTTTGGTTGGGCTTTGAACTATTCGAGTTAAGAGTTCAGGTGCATAGTCATTGGGTACAGTTTTACGCTCACGCGCAAAGGATATAACAATCATCATTGTCATAATAAACCCCAGACAGGAAATGAGACTGGAGTGTGGATGACGTCATGCCTGGAAGAGATGGTCCTGAGAATTTGAGGAATTTGAAAAAGAGCATATAAAAAACAACGCTATAAATCATTCAACAGTCCGAAAAGTAAAAGTCAGTAAAAAAAATAAATTTTTTTAAAAGTGTTTGTATCGTCCTTCATTTTCTTTTTTTCATTTTTTTCAATTTTTTTCAAAATCCTCAAATTCTCAGGACCATCTCTTCTGGGCATGACGTCATCCACACTCCATTCCCATTTCCTGTCTGGGGTTTATTATGACAATGGTGGGAGTGTAAAACTGTACCCAATGACTATGCACCTGAATTCTTAACCCGAATAGTTCAAAGCCCAATCAAACTGAATGATAAAATATAATTAACAAAAAATGATTAATATAAAAAAAAATCATTCCTTAATTATATAACATCAGTTGACTTTTAAGACATAAATAAGAAAACAAATAACGAGTCATATCAATTAGTTTAAACCTTCTGAACATAATAGACTGATAGAATTGGCTCTCACTTATTTTGGGACAATTTCATCCTTCTATTATAGGCCTAAATCTGAACTGACACCTTACAATTTTAGGGGTCAATTTTGTATGCCAGCATTTTTTGTAAATTCTTTAAATGGTCCCTTGCTTATATTGTGGTAAATATGTATTTTTTTTTTACTCATGTGTCTAACAATTTTCACATTATATATATATATATATATATATATATATATATATATACTTTCAATTTAACTTGTTTAAGTATTCCATTAATACGAAACAACTTATTTGTAGATGCAGAAACTCATTTGTGAGTACTACTCTAAGAAATGGAAGAGGTGATATTCCAGAATAGACATCTTGCCCAATTTCGCCATCAACCTCCAGTTAGGAATGTACCAGCCCTTCCTCACAAGCAAGTACAATGTGAGAGGATCCACATTGATGGAGACATCTTGTCGTGAGTATATTTTCATTTGCCAGTTAATTTTACTGGATAAGCAAAAGAGTTCATAGATAAACTTTGTTTACAATATCTTTTCAATTACATGTTGTTTTATTTAATGGCACCTAAGTGATGTACTCCTGTGGACCCCTTCACATGGCCGAGCAAAAGCAGAACGTCCAGCTCGAACCTACATACAGCAGCTCTGTGCCGATACAGGATGTAGCCCTGAGGATCTGCTGAAAGCAATAGACGATAGGGAGGTGTGGCGAGAGAGGGTCAGGAATATTCATGCTGATAGCGTGACATGATGATGATGATTGTGTGTGTGTGTGTGTGCCAATATATTTATTAGAAATCACAATTTGGACCAATCCAAGATTAAATCTTAGAATATTAAATTCACTTTCATTTTAAAATTTTAACATGTATCTTTTATAAACTATCTAAGATAATCGACTTACTAAATGAAAGATGCCTATGAGAACCCATTGTGGTTCATAATTTCATTCATATAAAAGTAAAAATAATTCTATTCCACCATATTAAGGAATACAAAAGCACAATTATGTCTCACGACTGTTGGTAAAATAATACTATCTTGTGATAGTTATATTTGCATGCATATTTCATAATCTAAATGTAGCAACTGTTATGGAACAGAGGTGGGGTTATGAAGTGGCCTATACTCCCAGAAACCTGGAGGGGGCAAATATGCCAGGCATTTGCATAGGCATAATTGACAGGTGATGAGTCAAAATTTAATCATTAGATATTAAATTTCTGTTGAGTATACACGTTTTACTTTTTTCTTTTTTTTTTTTGAATTTTGCAACCTGCAATAATACCTAGAAATTCTTAAGCAACCATTTTATTATATATTGTGAAATTGAAGCACTAATAAGTAACTACATTACACTTGTTAGTCCAGACATTTCCCTATGTATTTTTTTTTTCAAACTATTTAAGGCTACTGACAATTCTTTTTTTATAAAGAACATAAGAGGTTCTTTTATGTTTTTTCTTACATATTACAAAAACTTTTTTTAAATAAAAAAAAGACTGCAACAAAGAAACTTTTAAAATAACCTTTATATCAAACAAGTGATGTAACTGCTTTTACCTATAACTTTTTTTTCTTGTTAACATGTATACTATTTTTGTGTATGTTTTTTAGATATATGATCAATGATGAGGATAAAGTCGGAGTTTACATATCGGCTGATGCCCTTACCCAAGAAAAAAATTACTTTGAAATTGAAATCTTGGATAGTGGCTTGAGAGGAAATATTGGTAAAGATTTATTTAATTTACTATATATATTTACTTTAACATTTCTTCTATTTATCTAATTTCAACATGTTAAGTTATTTTTATTATTCAGTTATTAGAATATAATGATTATAAATAAACAATACTTGACATTTTCATTTGAAACTAAAATGTTTAGCTGTGATATACAAAAAAGATTATTAAACATTTCTTAAAACTTCAAATGTTCTAAAACTTTTTTAATACTTTTCTTGTTTTAACATTTGCTAAATGGTTCATATTAAATGATTTTATTTTAAAATAAAGCTATAGCTGAATATTGTTAATTTTAATATATGAAGAAATGTTTTCTAATAAAGAACTAAGTTAGCATTAGATTTAAAGTATGGCTATAATGCTGGTTTACAAACTATTAAAAGCATTTAGTTGAGTTGTATTTTGCATTAATTTTACTAATGTTTGTTTATGTTTTAAGTGTAAAGTAAGAGAGAAACTTTTAAGTATTTCTAATTTATTTCATTTTAATTTTTCAGCTATTGGTCTTGGGCCATCTCAATATCCTCTTGATTGTCAACCAGGATGGAATGTTGATTCTATAGGCTTCCATGCAGATGATGGCAGGCAAGTATTCATAATTATATGTTTATTCACAAGTTGAGGAAATATTAAAAAAATAATTATAATGACTGCTTTAGGGAAATCAATGAATACTGAGAAATCTAGAAATGTGCTGATATGATTGATTTTAATTATAAATTATTTTACAACAAACGTTAAATTAGGAATAAGTATTAAAAAGAGTTTTAGAACACTTGAAATTTTAAGAAATATTCAATACTTTCAAATGTATTTTTTATTCATAGAATTTTTACTTAAAAATACACATTATAAAGTAAACATTGTTGAAGTTGTTACAGTCATTGGCATTCTGTTGGAGTGAGATGTATGTGTATCATATACCAGACTCCCAATTACAAACATAAGATAATGAAGAGATGAAATGGAAGGGAAAACAAAAAGAGAATCTTAAGAGCTAATGGATTTAGTAGAAAGAGAAATCAAGCAATTTTTTTTTTTTACTTTTGTTTGAAAGAAGGAAAAAATTATTTTACTGTGACAGATTTTAGTTTGGTTTCTTTGTTTAATGGCCTATCAACTTTCATAGGTTATTTAATGCCAAAGCCATCCTTCTAGAAAAACAGTAGTGGCACTATTTAATGCATACCTGGTTGGGTAAGGAAATTCTCTTTCATATCTTTGAAAACTTTATGTATATAAAACATTATTTTTTTACATTTTTGTTCTTAGATTATACAAAAGTTGTGGTTTTGGACGCCCCTTTGGTTCCAAATGTCTGTCTGGTGATCGTATGGGCTGTGGAATTAAATTCGACCAAACTGATGCAAGTGGCATGCGCCCTCTAGTAAAAGTTTTTTTCACTAGAAATGGAGAAGAGGTAATGCATATATTTTCATTTGAAAATTTTAATATATAGACTGCTATTTTTCTTACTCAATTTCATTAAATAAAACTGGAGAAAAAGAAATGATTCTGCTTCTTACTTAGTAGATTAATGAATGTTTAATCTTTTGATTTTATATTTTTAATGAAAATTATTATGAAACTAACAGTAGCTGATTATCAAATTTAAACAAAATATGGTTTTATTTAAAATAATTTGTTCTATTTATGAACTTCCCAATCATAGTGAAGAAAACAAAGTTAAAAGTGCTTAAAGCCAAACATTTTTAGATTTGACCCTGTTTACCAAGACTTTTCTTGTTCCCCAGTGATACCTACATCAGAAAAATAAGGTTAAAAAATGTTTGGCTTCAAGTTACCCTTACTATGCTTTTAGCTTGGACTATATCTTAATTTAAAAATCAATCCAAAATTATATAGATTGTAGATAACTATTAAACATTTAATTTGCAGAATGACATTGATGTAATTTTGATAAGTTCAATTTTCATCAAAGAAATTTTTATTTACAATGTCAATGAAATAAAGATCAAATCTTGTATCACTTTATAAGACTTTTATGTTGCATTTTTTTACCTTTTTTTTCTTATCAGTTTTCAATTTAAAAGTTGATTATTTTTAAGGAGGAAAAAAACTCTACTGTTCATTGGCTTAAAAGGTGTATTTGTTTTTTTTTTTTAATTTTCAGATTGGAACAGTTGTTGTGCCCTGGCCACATGGTGGTTTATATCCTATAATTGGCTTACATTCAGATGGAGAAGAAGTGGAGCTTCATTTAGACAGTCATTGGAATCATGATGACGTAATACTTATGGCTGTAGATAATGTGGATGATGAATGGTCTCGATTACACCAAGTTCGCCTTAATGGATGTGTAAGTGATTATTTTAGTCCATCATTAGTTGTCTCATCTAACATAAAACTTAACTTTTTTTTACTTCATATATAAGTTTATATTAAGAAAAGATTTCTAAATTTTAAAAATTAAAATGGGAGTTTTTAAAATAATATTTACATATTTCTGTGTCATTTGACAACAAATAATTTTTATATCATTTTATCAATGCGTGGATGAATACATATTTACCAACCCCTCCGCTCGGGCAGGATATGACACAAAGTCAATTTTTAAGCAGATTTTAACAGGTTTAAATTCAAAGTTTTCCTTCTCCTAGACTAGTTGCCTGACCAAGGCTGAAGAACCTAGTCTGCCCTACACCATTACACCACAGGCACCTCCTAATGTGTGGATGAATAAGTCCTTGAAATATTACAGGACTGTGACAGTGAACAAGAGTCAAATGGAGATTCCAGCAGAAAGAGGGCAAGACTTTGTTTGGCGGGTAGAGCAGAGAAATAAGAAGACTTACCTTAAATTTAATACCGGCGAAAATTGAGAAAATGTAGAATATTAGTGAACGGAATATGTAGAGACTAAGCCTACATCATATGCAAATTTTTGTTGCATAAAAGTATGCTTGGAGACAAACACGATGAACTGACACCAGTCACTAGATTTTAAATCTTATATAAATTATATTGGCTGCCAGACTTCAGCATTAGGTATATTTTTTTCTCATAAAATCCTAATACTGAGAAAACTTGAATGGGTAATGTGGAAAAAAAACAAAGAAATCTTAAAATATAAACAAGCTTAACTTCAGTTTTTTTTAATGTCTTAAAAATGTAATTTCTTGAATTCCAACCTATAGTTCCATAATTATAACACCAAATACACCTGTAATTGAAAGTGTTATTATCTTGTAAAGTTTCAGAGATAGTATACCAAAACATGAGTGAATTAAGTTAGGTACCCAGTCCTACCTGTTGAGGATAATTCCACTGGGCACACTCTCATCAAGTGGCCAGTAGTTTCTCTCCTTCCATTTTTTTAATCTTTAGCTTTTCTCTCCATATTTGTAAAGCTTTTGCAAGACTAGTTTTGTTTTTCATTAAATATGGGATGGTGGGATACTAACCAATCATTATAAAACTAGTAAGGGTATTAATTTTAGACCAATAGTGAAAGTGAAAATAGAGCAAGGATGATAGAGAGAAAAATTGGAGACAGCTTTTATAAGTACAGACTGACCTTCAGGGTTGAGTGGTCTTGTGGTGAGACACCACAAATAATAGCTCACATCTTCCATTGGTGTCCACTAGGACAACATTTTCCAACCTAGACCTAAAGAAAACAAATACCATACACTACTGTGTAAACCATGCACTTTTTTTCATCCAAAAGTATCAGGGGTAATTCCAATATCATAATAGCTAATGTGCTGGACTGCAACATCATTGTAAGCCAGTTCAAACTCCAGCTATGTTATTGCATTCATTTTTGGACTAATACCTTTGAGATTCTCCCAGTTATGGGGTGAGGAAGTATAAAGTTATTGATAGAGATATTGTATCTCTACTGTTATTCTACAGATGGCTTTGGCATTAGATAACTCTTAAAGAAAGAAACCAAACTTAACCAAGAGTACCTTTATTTTTCTCATTTTTCATATCTAGTGACCATTAAAATATGAATAAAAGTACAGTGTACAAGAGAACTGGGTTTTTTCTCAAAATTGTGGGGAGCACATTATAGATGCATACATGGCAGTCTCTAGTAATATTGCTCTCTTACAGATATGGTAATACCGTTACAGGTTCTTTTTTATGCAGTTAGTTTGGGAAACGAATGTTTTCCAGTTAATATATGAAAACGCAGACATCTAACTGGCTATTGGCATCTGGAGATATATTTTAAAAATTCATTGGGGCCCCATTCATACAGCCTTGTGCCACATCTGAGCAAAACGCTTAGTAAATTACTATTACCTATTTACTTGAATAATGAACAAACCTGGATTTTTAGCCACAAAAAGGTGGGGGGGGGGTTTATCATATATTGCATGTAATGAATGACAATAACCTTAAAAATCTTCAAAAGCATCTTGTGTAATCAACAACCCTCTGAAAGTGAAAATTTGGTCTTAAAAACGATGTGGTCAAAGTACAAACATGAACTTTGGAAATAATTTTCTCCAATATAAATAGATTTTGATTATCCATTTATCAGATTTTAAAATTTTAATCTCTTTTTCCTCAGAAAGCTCATTTTTTTTTTCTTTTGGATAAATTTGATTCTTGGAATTTTTAGTATTCATTACTAACTACTATGATTTTTTTTCTAGCAGAGCCTAGAATATACTTATTACCTCCCCAAAAAAGGGTTTCTGGGTGTGGCACTAAATTGCATCCAGTGGTGAGGCTCTAGATCTGAAACTTCTGGTAATGTGGAATCACACTTTTATTGCCATAGCTCTCAGGTCCATTTTGATCTAGAGTGGTAGTACGTATTAGAATCCCGTCTTTGGGTCAAATAAATCTGTTTCAGATAAGTTTAAAATGATTTTTAGAGTTTGTAAAATTTCAAAGAGTAGTATATGCCAAATCTTCCATGCATCTGGTTTAGAAGATAACGAAAGCCATTAGTATAGATGAACTTTAAGTAGTTCAGAATTCAATTACAAGAGGCCAAGCAAAATGCTGGATCTATTGAGCATTTTAATAAACACCATTTATAAAATATATTGCATTTGGTTTTGTTACTTTTCCTTCAAATAAAATTTTTTTATTATTTAAAAATTAAGTAACTTTAGGCACACCCTGTAATGGGTCTAGGAGCAAAATATGGAATTTTTTTTTAAACATTTTTTTTGTCTGATTAGTCCAATTTTTAAAAAAAAATATGATAATCTAAATTTTCATGATTAGCTCTATTATTCAAGCACTTTTTCATTAAAATTCAGCCCTATATGAGTGAGCAAAAAAAGAAACAACAAAGAATCTGATTTGCTTAATGCCAAAACCAAGCCAAAAAAATTTCTGAAATAATTGGAGTTTCTTTATGGCTTCCATTAAGCCCAGACCTTAACTTTCTTGATTACACTGTATGGAGCATTTTAGAAAACAAAACAAATGCAACTTCCCAACAAATATTGGTTTGCTTAAGACTCCTATTGAGGAAGAATGGAATAAAATGTCTGAAGAATTTATTTTGAATGCATGCAAATCATTTCGAAAGCATCTTGATTCAATAATTGAAAAAAATGGTGGCCATACTGAGTAAATTTACTGTTTTGTGTCTATCTTCTAATTTTGTTGTTTATTTTTTATAATTAAAATTAATCTTGTTTTATAATAGAGTCGTTTATTATTATAGATTATTATACTATATTATTATACTAGAATATACCTAATTTTTCTTCTGCATCCTGTATGAGTTATATGTAGTTTATATGGTTCTGTTATATTATTTTTATACTAACATTTTCCTGTGTAAACTATGATTTCAATTATGAGGTGTGTGCAACAGTTTTCACCATTTTTAAATGAAAATTAGTTTTCTATGTATTTTGTCTGTAGTTTTCAAAAGTAAAGACACTGGAAACTTGCTCTCATCTAATCAAAAGTGCTTTTTCTTAAAAAGTTTCTTTTTGATCTGTTTAAAACCAGATCAATGATAATGAAATTTAGAGGCTTTTGGAGAAATCTCTACTGTTTTTGTTTATTTTTAATCACATGTTCAAATTGTAACATCATTTTAAAAACAAGAAGTTTTCTGATTATTTATATAATATATATATTTATAATCAACATTATTCCATTGACAAATTCTGTCAGTCCAAATTTATGAGTCTTTTATATAGAAAAGTAAAAGATTTCATTATTTCTCAGTAATACATAAAGAACCTTCTCATGTATATTTTGATTATTGTTTAAAACAAAAAATTTTTAAAGAAAAATTTACTTAAAAATTTCATTAAAAAATTGTTCTATATTTTTCTTTTTAAAATTTTATTCAAAAATGTTTTTGTTTTGTTTTTTTTAATCAGATTTTGGAATACACAGGTCGGGGTAAAAAAATTATTGATGTTGGGCTAGCTCAAGCCCGATCACCTCTTGACCCGACGTATCATTACTTTGAATTGGAAATTGTTGATCCAGGAGAAAATTGTTACATAGCTATTGGGCTGGCACGGCGAGTGAGTTTGTGTTTTTTTTTTTTTTGTTATTTTTGTTTCATCTTTAAAATATTTTCAATTACAAAATATTCTCATTTCATTTTATTTTTTGTCACTGAATGGTTCTCTGTTTATATTCACAGGATTATCCAAAACATCGACATCCAGGATGGAATAAAGGTTCTATAGCATACCATGCTGGTAGGTTTACTTTTATATTCATAAAATGAGAGTAAGAACTTTATAGTTTTTTGTTTTGGGTTTATTTAAATGGCAAATATGAATTAAACAGAATCTTTATCAGATGATTTACTCTGGGGTCAGGCATGTTTTTATGGCCTAAGCTTACAGAATTATTATCAGGCTCTATCACCTGTACATTATTACATACAGGTGATATTTATAAAAAAAACTATAAGGAAAGTACAGTTGATGTTCTCTTAGTTGATATCCACATAAAAAGAGGTGACAAAATAAAAAGACTTGCAAAATTACATAAACAATTTGGTCATACCTTACCAGAGAAATTATTAAACTTATCAAAAATTGCAGATAACATTGATCAGGAAACTGAAGATCTAAATGATATTTACAAGAAATGTGCTATTTGCTATGAATATACACATCCTAAAATGAAACCAACAGTTGGTTTCAACCCAGCAAACAATTTCAATCAATCAACTTGAACTTCATGAATTTAGTTCTAGTTTATTGTATTTGTATAGGATCAATATGTTTAATAGATAGCTGTTATAATCTGTTGAAAAAAAACAGTCATCATGATTAAATTTATACAAAATTGAGTTTCTGTTTATGGTACACCTAATATTGGTTTTGAGTTCAACAAAACTTTTCAAACAATGACTGAAAAGTTAAACCTATCACTTAAAACATTTTTCATGGCTTTGTACTTTATCTGTGGGCTTGCTGTTAAAGCCAACTGTTTTTGTTGTTCACTAAGATTTGTATTGTATACATATTTACCAACCCCTCCGCTCGGGCAGGATATGACACAAGGTCAATTTTTAAGCGTGGTTTAACAGGTTTGAATTCAGAGTTTTCCTTCTCCTAGACTAGTTGCCTGACCAAGGCTGAAGAACCTAGTCTGCCCTACTATTTACCCATGGCTGGAGGGAGAATAATTGGATTCATACCTTTCCCAAGGGTATTAGTGCTATGTGAAATGCAATCAGTCTCGTCCAGGATTTGAACTCAAGTCGCCGTGTCCATTTCCTACGACGATAACCATTACACAACAGACATTGTATAATAATTTCAGAGCTAATAATGTATCATTGTCAATTTTTTAATTTCTTATTTAGCTGTTCAAACTATGTTTTTTAACATTGATGTTTGTTCCACCTCAATTCTAAGATAAGAATTACCATCAATGCACATTATTTGAGACTAGGTGTAATTGTACTTTTTTTACCATAAAATATTTTCATCATATATTTTTGATTACCACTATGTAAATGATTCAAGTGAACATTGTTTTACAGTTGCTGGTGATTAAGGCTTTTCAAATATTTTTTTTCATTCTTTACTATAAAAATATTAAATTGTAATCAATCTTATTTGCTTTATTCTGAATATCCACTTTTTTTTCTTTAGATGATGGCAAATTGTTTGTAGGGTCAGGAGTTGGTGAACAATTTGGACCCAGATGTCACAAAGGTATGGATACTGATGCCAAAATATAATTATCAGAACAATTTTTTTTTTTTTACTTTATCCTGTCCAAATTTCTATTTTATTAAGATGGTTATGTTGAATTTTACAGATAAATCTCAAAATGATACACAATATTTTTATTAATTCTAGGAGACCGGATGGGATGTGGTATATTATTTCCTCGAGATTATAGAGCTGAAGCTGAAATAGACAGTGGTGGTTCTGCTCCAAGTTCTCCAGAGGAAATGGATGATTTAATTGACGTTGGAGATTATGCAGACACTGATTCTGATGATGGTGAAATGTGGGATAAGCAAATATCAGAGACAAACATTCAGGTAAATTTTCAAACATTTTTCCAACAAGTTTTGAATTTTTATTTCTTCTATTATAAGTTTGCTGGGAATTGTATTAATTTGATTTTATCTCTCAAGTAAAGTTCGTTTTTCTTGTGCATTTTTTGGATCTTGTCATGAATAGGTTTTTTCTCTTTATATGCAATATTTTATATTAGATTTTTAATGTATATCAAGATAAACTTTTATAGGGATTGTGTAGGAATTATCTGTGAATATACAGAATTCACCCTAAAAATTTACAAATTGCTTCCTTTTTATATATATAACATGATTTGTCAACTTTAAATTAAGGTCTTTTACAAAAAAAAAAACAGCATAGAATTTTGTAAAATTTTTGGCAAATTTAATATATGACTCTGGTCAAAGGTTCTAGCATGCTTGGTACATGGAAGAGTCTTTTCTAAAAGATTAGAATCCCCACAGAAACCCCCGCCCTAGTAGTTTAGAAAAAACAAAAAAATAGCCCAAGTAAAGAAAGTCCCTAATGCTACAAAAAAAAAACAAAGCCAAAAAATGGCGAAATGACTATTGTCCCCCTCCCCAAGTAGTAGACCTACCCAAAGTTTATTTAAATCCATTAATGACTAAACGGTAGAAGACAATGCCAGCGATGAAGAACTAACCATGTGCCACCAGAAGCCAAGAGTCCAAAACTTTTCAATATATTGTCTTTAAGTTCTAATAATTTAAACTGCCCGAAAATTTTACAAAATTGTATGCTGTTTTCTTTGTAAAATGCCACTTGTACAGTGTGTTTTAAATATAAAGACAATTTTACTGTAAATCCAAATTTAATATATGACCCTGGTTAAAGGTGCTAGCACACTCGGTACATGGAAGAATCTTTTCTAAAAGCTTAGAATCCCCACAGAACACCCCCCCTAGTAATTTAGAGAAAAACAAAAAAAAACATCCTAAGTAAAAGTCCCCAATGCCAAAAAAAAAAAAATGTTAGAGCCAATATCAGAAGTCAGGTGAAAATATACAAAAAAAAATCACTTATAAATATACATTAGTCTTGGACTTTAACTAAGTTAAAACTTACTGGAAAAGAAAGGCCCCTTTTTTTCTTTTTTTTAACGTACACATGGGAAGCAGCATGATGAACGTAAAGGTATGCGAATAAACCCTCTGACAGTCAAACACAATGCCTAACCTGGTCCTGGATGTATGAGTCTTGTGGCTCAACTCTCAGGATCGTCAGTTTTATCGGGGAACTACTGCTCATCTATAAGAGTGGTTTCTATAGATGAGAATAAAAACAGCCATCGAAAGATAACCATGACCCACACTCAAACCACATACATAAACCACATCGCTCTTCACGCAGGTAAAAAAAGGGGCACGTCCTGCTGAGGATGTTTGAAAAATCAGCTACAGAGCTCAAACAATAAATACTTCTAAAATGCAAACAAACAATACAAATAGCAACATTTAACGTTAGAACCTTAAATAGAATAGGTCAACGCACAACGAGGATATCAAATATCACGATACTGGCAATGGATGGACGCTAGCCACTGTATCAGCATGGAAAAACTCGGTCAATACCATGGTAGGAATTGTAGGCATACTTATAGGACCAAGAGCATTAAAATCACTTAATAGCATTGAGAGAATACAACCTAGGATGATGGTAGCTACTTTTAATGGCAATCCCAGTGTAACAATCATCTCCTGCTACAGCCCTACCAATGTTAGTGAAGAAACTGAACTTGTTGCCTTTTACGATGAGCTATCCTCTCTTGTGCGTAGCATTCCGAAACACAATGTGCTAGTCATTGGTGGAGACATGAATGCCCAAATCAGGAAAAACAGAGACAACAAATACAGACTACACAACATGTCAAATAGGAATGGACAACATCTAACAGATTTCATGATAGAAAATAGATTAACATGCCTCAATACAAACTTTCAAAATAGGGAGGGAAAATTATGGACCTACACATACACAAACAATAATAAAGCACAGATAGACTATGTCTTTATAAACAAGAAATGGAAAAATAACGCAATGAATTGCAAGGCATACTCCTCTTTCAAAGGTGTGTCCTCCGATCACCGAATAGTCACGGCAAAAATACAACTAAGCCTACAAAAAAACACCACACAAACAGTGACCACCAAACACTATGACTGGGCCCTTCTTAACAACAGAGATATTAAAGATAAATATGTATTAGAATTGAAAAACAGATTTGAGACACTACAGGAGAAGACAAGAAAAAGGTACCCCAAATGATGAATATGAGAATCTCGTCAACGCACACCTCGAGGCAGCAGCAAATTGTATTCCAACAAAACCTAGAACTAAATATAGAGTCCCATTGATTGTTATATTTACAATGTTTTGGCTGGTGTACCCTCCTGTCTTCTTCAGGTGTCTGCTGTCATAGTCAGTAACATTCAAGAAATTTTGAAGTGATCTCTTTATTCAATTCATGGAGTAGATTGTTCTCATTCTGATATCTATGTCTTGGGATATCTCATATAAATTAATTTGCCTTTTCAGGTATAAAGCAATATTACAAGGGCAAAATAACTAAGAAGGCAAATTAACTGATACAAGATATCCCAAGGCATGGACATCAGAATTAAAACCATCTATGGATCAAATAAAGGGATCACTTCAAAATTCCATGAAAGTTACTGACTATGGTAGAAAACACCAGAAGGTTGAAGAGTATAGTGGCTAAAACAAATATAAACAACTAAAATGTACACAACAGTTTAAGATGTGTAAATAGTTACAATTTCTCATCTCAGAAATTTGATAAATTTGGTTGGAATTATTCAGTTTGCAAAGAACCTACTATCAGTTAATCTACTACTTTTTACAATTCTCAAAATCTTTCTCCTTTTTGCAGGTATTTTTTACAAGAAATGGACGAACTATTGGCAGTCGGGAAATGAAAATCCCTCAAGGAGGGCTCTATCCAACCATTGGCATGTTGAGCAGTGATGAAAAAGTCAGGGTAGATTTGCGGCCTCTCACTGGCTAGAGAGAAGGCAAGTTTGTCATTGTTTAGCATGCCAAGTTTGGACAGGGTTCCATTTATAAAGACATTGAAACTTTTAATTCTTTCAATGCTACTGTTTCATTTTCCATTGTACCCATTCTTTTTTACACTCGTTAATTTCACTGCCACTGAACAAGTATCCATAATTATCATGCTCCTTGTACCATTGATTTTTTACCGTCCTATTCAATTCCTTTGCATGATCAGTGGAAGAAGGCTCAAATATTGCTAGCTTCAAGCTAAGACAGTAATAACAATTATCTGAAGGAAAATCTGAATTGATGAAATAACAATTATCTAAAGGAAAATTATTCTAAATAGATGAAAAAAAATCTCTGAAATTCCAACAAAATTTTCTTTGTTGGTTTACTTTTTATTGAAATCTTGTGTCAGAAAGTTTGTGCCAACAAATTACTTTTCCAGTGAAAAAGGAGGATGGGAACGTAACCTATGGGACTAAAGTCAGATGGAATTAGAGGGTTCTGTGAAAGTATTTTATATCCCCTCCCTCAAAAAGTTTCTGTTGATATAACTAAAATTTAATATGACTTGAGCAAAATAATTTTTCTTGTCTCAAAATCTGTTAAATTTTACTTTGCATGTTTGCCTGCCTTTTATTCAGCAATAGATTTTTAAAATTTAGTACTTCTTGTTATTCAAGTATTACTTGCATATCTGCTGCTTTTTTATTGTTTATTCATGGTTGTTACTTTTTATTTAAATTAACAAATTTAAAAAAAAATTGTCTGTTAAAGTTTTTGTTGCATTTGTTTTTAGCTACAGTTATTACAGCCAAATATCCATATATGCTTTAATTTTCACTGCCTAATAAAATACAATTCTAGAATAACTATTTTATAATCAATAGATATGGCATATTTGAGTCTTGTAAAATATTTTAGAATAATTTTGACTACATAAAATATGAATCCTCCAAAGAAAATGTTTTATCTGTTTAAAGAAAATTACTTTTAATAATAAAACAAATTATAAATTTAGGTAAAGATGCACTTTGAAAATATTTTAAGCATTTTGTCAATTATCATTTATATATGAAAATTATTCAAAGCTTTTACTGAATCTAATTCCAACAATATTCATATATTTCCTCAGAATTTTGATTATATATTTTGTTGAAATAAAAAACTTTTTAAAAATTATCAGTTTCCTCTTAAATGTATCAAATCTTAAATCTCCAAAATATTTTATTAATGTTTAACTGCATGAATCTTAAGGGGCATCAGTTACACTAATGAATAATTGCAATTGATAAAGATTATTGATATAGTAGAACTTGTCAGTTTATATTAAAATAGATTCATGACATTTGGCTCAATCTTGTGACCACTTAACAGCAATACATTTAGAAATAACCAAAAATAAAATTGTAAACCATTTATCGAGATTATATATATATATATATATATATATATATATATTAGTTCTCTTTGATTAAATTTTGCTTCATCAGTATCTTTATTAGCTTCTGCATTTTTGATTATCAAATAGTGTTTCATTTAGCTGCATTCATTTTTGTTTAAGCAAATTTATTACTATGCAATTTTTTTTTTTTTTTGGTTTGGTATTTCAGTTGCATCAATAATTGAAATAAAAGGAAATTGTTTTATGCCATAAAATGCTTAGATTTTGAAATTGTTGAACAAATTATTTTACTCTTCAATGTACATAGTTCTAAATTTCAAGTATTGTTGCAATTTGGTTTTAACTTTTAAAACTTTAACTTTGTTTTATTTATTTGTAATAAAATTGTTTTATTTACATTTTATATCTTGTATTTTTTAAAATATGGTTGAAAATTTGAGTCAGACTTGTATATTTATAATAAAATTCTCTTTCACACATTGATGAATGACATTTGTTGTTAATTTGCATTATTTTAGTGTAAACAAATATTAGTTTCATAAAGAATCATTAATAGTAACATCTTCTTTTGAGAATCTATGAATTGCTTTCACATTCAAATCAAATTTATACATCTTGAAACAAGTGTTCAAATCTCTGAAAAATGAGTCAAATTGCCATCTTTTCTTTATACTTCTTTTAGAGGCAATTGTGGCATAAGTTACTGGACTTGAGTTTAAATTCTGAGTGAGGTTCTTTGCATTTTACAATGTTAATACCCTTGGGAAAGGGATGAATCCAACTATTCTCTCTTCAACTGGACTAGAAGAAAATCTCTGAATCCAAACCAGTTGTAGATCTGGAGGAGGTGGGCTCCATCAGCCTTTTGACTTATTTGGAATATCTAAATTTTTGAGAATCTGATTTTATTTTTTCAATGCTAGGTTTGGTTTAATGGCATATCAACCTTTGTGGGTTATTTAATGTGTGGCACGATGGTGGGCATTCATTTGTGTGGGTGAGTGCCAGTCAGAGGATTCCTGTGTCTGCTTTGGCACGAAACCCACACAAAGGGCTTGCGCACAAGATTTCCTATAAGACCAGAAGAAGGCAAGGTACCAGAGCAGAACAGATAGGAATTGGGACAGTCAGGGAAAGGCGGCTGCTGAAGAAGGAGTTGGGACCAATAGACCCAGAAGCCAGGTCAGCCAACGTTCCTGGTAGCTGTGTGGGAATTTTGTTCAAGTACACACTCGTGACAGCCACAAAAGCACAGAAAAGTGCCAAAAACTTCTCCCTTCTTATGCTTACGGCTAACCCAAGTTCGTGCTTGTTTGTTCTTCTTTCTTCCTCTCTTGGTTATGTTATATATGTTGCATATTTGTAAAACATGTGAAATGCCCCTGGCCAGAGATGAGAGAAATCACTAGACTATCGAATGGCCATGAGTTGATTTAAGAAGTTGAGATAGTGAGGACCGGCCATACGGGTATATTATCACAAATGCCAAAGCCATCCTTGTAGAACAGCAGTAATACTATTTAACCTACAGCTGAGGTTTAAGATGGTTCATACCTTTCCTAAGAGTATTATTCTGACAGTGAACAAAATAGCACAACTGGAGTTCAAGCTTGCCTACTGCAATGTCACACAACAGCTATTACCTGCTTTAGTACTCTATTTCCTGTTGGTATTAAGAATTTCTTGTATTTTAACCTATTGATCTTTTCAAAAATGGGTATCTTTAAATAATCTTGTCATTAATTTTATTCTAATAAAAAATGAGTACTATCAGTCAATGGGACCAAGACATACTTCCACCCCATATAAATCCTTGTGAAATTTAGCTACAAAAATGCTTGTACTTAATCATTTGAATTTTAAAAAGATATTTTCATACTAATTTTAATTTTTAATATCTTAATACAATAAATAATTCAATTCAATAAAATACAGACCAAAATTCTTGCGTGCATAAAACTTTGCTCAATAAAACAAAAACAAAAAAACTATATATATATATATATATATATATATATATATATTTCAAGGGATAATTTTATGTATCCTATCTTTCTGCACTGGCTGGATAGATTAATTTTTTAGATAAACTGAAGTACTTAATAGAAACCTATCATAAAAATCTTTTAAAAGAAGCCAATCTTTATAGTCTTATTTTCATTAAGTCAAAAATTTACTTTCAAGCACAAAACAAAAAAAAATTATAGTAAATTCAAAATATTTACTAGAAACATTACTTAATTTTTAATAATTTTGAATAGTTTATTTTAAGGGTTTCAAAAGCTTTAAACTACCCACATAAAAACTGTTTTTAAACTTTCATGAGTGTTCTCTGTTAAGGTCGACAATGAAGGAATAAGTAAATTCCTCTTTCCAAAAAGCATAAACACAGCTTCCACTATCTTAACCAAAATTCAAAGTGGGTTCACTATTCCTGTTTTCTATGCCAATAATTAATTCTTCTTCAAACAGATGAGACACTGGTTTTCCCATGTTAATAGGTTCAGGAAAACTTTAAAATTGTATTAAATTCATGATCAATACATAAGCACTTAAGAAAGTTTGTTTGTCTCACAAAACCTAAGAACAAGAAAAGAATCAAAATTGTGGAACATTTTTATAAAAGACCAAGAAATAAAAACTTACACAAATGTGACAAAATGTATACGGAGCATTTTTTTTTTAATCTATGCTATTCACTTTTAATTAGAATTTTTGTAGTATATTAAATTCATTTTAACTCATTTTGTTTACTGAAATTTTTTTAAATTTGAAAATTCTGTCTCAAGAAAACACAATTGATTGCTGGTACCAGTTGCTTCCAAAAAAAAATCACAAGTCAAGTAAAAATAATGCCTGAAAATATGGAAATTAACGTTTTTATGTTAAGGAATATCTAAGAATGTTTCCTGTTGATTTTTTTCTCTCATCACAAACTATCACCAAAAGTACATTTTCAATGTTTAATAGAACTCTGACATGCATCCACAGATCAACACTGAATTGTTTTAACCATTAAATATTCCCTTGTCTTGTTTTACAAGAAAGCCTTGCCCCACTTGGATAGCAAATATGTATGAGTAAGGTTTAAAAATTCCATGACAATAATATATTATTTTTAAAGCACAGTTATAAGAAATTAGTATAATGACTTATTAATTTTCTCATCTTTTATGGAATCAGCTGGATAAATTGTTGGTTCTAGAGTTATGAAATTTGAACTCTTCCTCATCTGTTCTTAAATATTACTTTGTGTATGCATAACTAAATCTCTATGGATCTTTGCACATTTTAAACTGATTAGCTATTTTTTTAAATCAATTCTATTTTATAGAATTAAAGATTAAAATTTGACTTATAACAACTCTTTCTTTCAAAAGGAAATGTGTCAAAGACTAATAATGTTCATAAAGTTGACTAAAACAAAGTAAAAATACAGTTGCTACTAAGATTTGTCTTTGTGCCCAATTAGTTTTTACATGCATTTAAATAAAAATGAACTTCATATTTACAGTAGTTATTAATGTGAAAAAATTTAGTTATATTTGAATTTCTACAAATGAATTTGTTTGCTTTGAGTGACTCCTGCTATCATGAGTGGCTTTTCTAATTATATGATTTTTTAATGTTTCTTAGAATAAGTCTATTACAGAAATATTCTGCTTATTAGGGTTCCATGCCCGCCAAAAGCTTGTATATACTTTTTGTATTTCAATTCCTTTGGAAATAAACAGAAATATTCTGCTTGCTAAGATAATGCAAACTAAGATAAAATGCACCAAAATACTTAGATGGGTTCTGTATCAACACTTTCCACAAATTAACTTTCACTTGATTTAACAGAAATTTATTTGCATCTTTCTAACAATCAACAGTTAAAAATACTTCTAAGTTTGGAATTAGACTAAAGCTCAAACCAAAAAGTTAATTTATATCTTTACATTAACTCTTCAATTGATTTAAATTGAATACTAGTATGAAAGTGAAATCAAGAAATTTTGGAAATCAAACTAATGAATGATGGAGGGGGAATGAATGCTATTTATACTTTTAAATGTGATATTTGATATACAAAAAAAAATCTACAACCAAAATTAAGGAATCATTAATCAGTTAAGCTGATCACATAATATATAATCAGTCACAGAATGTAGCCTAATCACCAATGCACAAACAAAATGTGTAAAGGAGTTAAACATTTTGTTATATTCCCAATTTGTAGTAAACAATACCAAATATTGAAGAGTGGGTCAAAACTTTTTACTATGTCAAACAGTTGAAGATTTAGCAAAATGTTTTATCTTGAGCCAAATAATTCTGTAACAGTACCAGGAGATTTGTTTCTTGTATTCTATAACTGACAGGCAGATGAAACTAGTATTCCTTCTTCTCACCGAAGTCTGTTCCCGTGACAATCTTCATTTCATCATTCTCACAAAGGTTTGTGCTATGCACTCCAACCAAATGTCACTCTCATTCTGGTTCATTTCCAATGGTTTTCTTTCAAGATTACCATCTGTTATTTATATGCACAACATATGCATATTCATAAGTGAGAGTAATATCATGGACTTGAATACAAACAGATCATTTTCCAAATGGATGCTTACACAAAAAAAACACACAAAGCAGTGCAACCATAACACAATTACAATAATCTGTAATAGAAAAATAGACCATAACTATTCACCTGTTTTTAAATGTTTTGTCACTGATATATTTATATAGAGTTAAGAGATGAAAATTGTTAAGTAAAATCAAAACTAAAAAAATTTGAATAACAAACATTAAAAATATTAAAAGCAGTTTGAAAATTTGAAAAAATTATTTTAATTTAAAATTTACTGTATTTCAAAATTCATTTTTCTTTTCATGAATTGGATAAATATTTGGACAGCAACAGTTACAAGAAATAACAAATATTTCAGAAATGTTTATTGTCAAATTTTATACAAACATCATTTGTTTCAGGTTTTCTTTTTTTGAAAATATATTTACAATTTAGATTTATGGCAAATAAAAAGGATATTTTGATAAGCAAAGATTGTTTTTACATTACTCGCCCTTTTATATTTTAATCCTTTTTATATATATATATATATATATATATATATATATATATATATATACACATGCCACATTTTCTAAGCTGCAACTCAACTTAGACTTCTAGTGATAACCATAGGCAACAGTAATTCAAAGAACTTTAACTTATTTTCATCTAAAAAAAAAAATTAAAAATTTTTAGAAATGAAAAAAAAAATAGTCAGCTACTTACAAAAATCTTATTAACTAAAAACTATAAAAATAAAATTAACCTAACTGTAAATTAATTGTAGAATCTAATTTTTTTTATGAGAATTATATATCACAGCCAACTGGTAAATGTTCTGATCACATTCTGTTGTAAAATGAAAACTTTTAAGAGAAAATAGAATAGATTTTCATACAACAAAATGTAAATAAAGAAAATCTTTTATGATTTGTATTACTAAAAGTATTCCTGGTGATAAATTTAGTAATGAAACCTTAAGCCAACTGATATTCACATAGAAGGACTGAATTACCCAGCAGTTAGGATGAAGGCCACTTCACAGCCAGCCGTGATATATTTCTCTTCTGTTTAACATGTACTAAAGCGCATTTATTTAGCTTTAGTAAGTGAAATGCATCATAAGAATACAAATCCAATACCAAACTGTAGACCTGGGTTCACACTGAAAATAGAAAAAGTACAGAAAAATTAAACAAGTAAAAATTCATAACTTTAGGGGAAAGAAAATTATAAATACAAGTTGTATCAATAAGTGTTTATAGTTACAAAACTAAAGAGGTTAGAAAAACCAAAAGGAAGATTCATTGACTTTTGTTGTTACATTTTTGGTTCTTTTTATCCTAACTGTTTCATTAATGTTGGTTGCTTGCTTTGTTTCATCGCATATCAACTCATGTTGGGTTATTCAATGCCAAAGTCAGCTTTTTTTTTGCCTTGCTTTTTTTGGTAATCAATTATATGGTTTTAAGTAGCTATTCCCATTTAATAATCATTTGCAAACAATTACAGCTTCAAGTAACTATTCTTAATTGTAGTTTTAAGTATTTCTACGTAATTTTTAGATTGATGGGATTCTGACAGGTACAACCACTCCATATCAGTGTGGAGCTGGGAGTAATGGCAATGAAGGGATGATGCTACACTACCCAAAACTAGAGAACTGCAGTCTCACTATTAGATGCAGTTTAGTGTCATACCCTAGATACATTAGTGTATGATAAATTGTGAGATTAGTTGCGATCAATTTAAATAAATCATCTAAAACTAACAATAAAAGTCTTTGAGATTTATATAAAGAACATGTAAGAATGAAAAAGCATATCAGCTTTTGAAATATTTTCAGGAAAAAAAAACACGTTCGACTAAAAAAAAAGAACTAAGAACAAAACCTGTTATTTTGAACTGCAAAGACAAAAGATTTGTCTTTGTAATCTTTACAAAAATAGTTGCTCCATCACCATTACAAATATTTTGTCGCTTAAACTCATACAATAATCTACAGTACAAATTTTAATTTTTTTTAATTTCCTAATTTTAAAAAAATTCTTTAAAAAAACAAAAAATATTTTGTTACATTAATGACTCCTACCTTTCAGAAAAATATGCTTCAATAACTAATGACAGGTGCAATTAGCAATAGCTGTTACTGCTATTTTTATGATTTTATTGAAGTGAATTGATGATAAAATTTTAATTAAAAGGACATATATTTCTAAGTGAGAATGATAACCAAGTTATCACAAATTAAAACTTCTATAAAAGATACAAAAGATTTCATCAAGTAACACTTACCTATCACCTTGGCTAACATACATAGGAACAACATAGTTGAGTTCAAGACGTGCTACTCGTCCCATTCGCAATACAATTCCACCACCATAAGAAGCTCTGAAGTTATCTCGAACACCTTTCATAATACCTTGAATACCATCACCTAAAAGAAAAATAATGCCTTAGCCAATGTGTATTAATTTTAATTAACATTACTAAACTATTTTCTTTTAGGAAAAAATAAACGTGAACAAGAAATTTATATACAAATATCTTATAGTATATACACTGATATTTAAAACCCAACATTTTTTTAAATTACACACTTATTCAATCATCATTTTAGCTGTTGAACCCTCTAGCCAGGTGTCTGTTGTATCAGGTAACTTTCTGGAAATATTGAACAAAATATTTTATTCTTTCCACTAAGTTAGATTATTCTTATTCTGCTGCCAATGATTAGAGGATGTCTTATATCAATTAATGTTATGGTGATATACCCCATTATGTCACTGCATGAACCCTCCCCCGACACTAAATAGTGACTGACTCAATAAACAAGGAAAGTGAGTTTGGTCAGTTACTGGCAACCATTACTGTCTGTATTTCTGTAAATATATATAGCTGTAAACCTTACATCTCTTAGTGTTATTCATTTCTGGCCCTTCAAGGCCACAACAGTTCATTCATTATCGTGATGTCTCCTTTTCCTTTTCCAGTGAACCCAAGAATTGAACTCATGACTACTAGGTAACTAGACATGTTTAACCAATGTTTTTATCTGTTCTTGGAAGGTGAGGAAATTTTGGAGCTTTAAATTTACTGTTTTTTTTTAATTTTTTGTTTTTCTTTTCCAAATCTGAAAGTTAGCAAATACAGCAGACACCTGAAGAAGGTTTACAGAAACATGGTGTCTCTAAGAATAAAAATGAGAATATTAAAATTTAAAAAAAAAAAAAAACTCACATCAAACTTTAAGAAAACTCAAGATTTTGAATATATTTTTTCTTGATATAAGTGCAATTGTTTGTTATGGTCAATTTCTTTATTATTTTCTTAGGTGAAAAAAAAATGGCAATAACAAAAAAGGCAAGCATTTTCAGAAATAAATAGAATGTAAAAACAAAAATTGAAAGAATAAACAAAAACTAACTCAGTTTTAAATTTGCCAGATTTCCAGCATTGACAAAAAAATGCGTCCGGAACAATTCTCCAAACCCTCCTTTGCCTGGACGGAATGGTAATGGTGTATATAAATGTAAAGCAGATAACCAGTAGGTATCAGCACCCAATGCATTACCTAAATAGATGAAATAAAAAGAAAATTAACTTTATTTCTATTGAACAAATGAATATTAGTAAAGTGAATTAAAACTAAATTACAGTTCAATTAATTTTGAGTTAACTTGAAAATCAAGGTTAAATGTTTTGGATTATGCAGAGTAAATTAAAATAAAAATTACACTGTAAAGAAGTTTAAATGTGTGTTAATATGAACTTTTAGTTTGACAGATTTGCTCTGACAGTCAGCAAAAAGATTAATATTTATAACAAATTAAAGCATCAAATAATTTCTTTTTAAAAGGATCAGATTCATCTTTACCTATTTAAGAGCTGAATTTTTTGCATAATATATTGAAATAACACCTAGTATCTAGCACTTAAAAATTTCCTTATGCAAAAATGTAGTATATCAACAGTACTTCAGAAAGTAAAAATTACTTACTTACAATAGACTTAGTGCCTGATCTACATATATATAAAATGCAATGTACATATATCACCCATTATAAAGTCTATGATAATAAAAAAGCTACTTCTATTATTCTGATTATCTTATTTGCATAAAAGACAATCATTTGCTAAATAAATTTTTCTCTGGTGAAGTGAATTTCTAGTAAAAAAAAAAAATCCATCGAAGACCAAGCTCAGGTACAACAAAGGCTGTTTGAAGTCAAATCTGGGTAAATACAAAATTGACGTTAAAGGTTGGAGGATTGTCAGCCTATCATTCAAATAGTATGAAGAAGTTTACCTCCTTTAAATGTTCTGTTCCCAAAAATGAACAAGCCCTAACCCCATGTAATTACCAGCAACATGACTGCAATTTATGCCAAAAAATTTAAAAGTCACATTTGCAGGTGAGTTAGTAATCAGTTGTCTAAATTTCTGAGATGAAGCTTGATGATTTTTATCATTAAAGGTTTTCGGACTATAGTCTTCATCTTTATTATTATTTCCACAACATTCTGGCTGATATGTCCTCCGGCCTTCTTCAGGTATTTGTCAAACTTAGGAACCTACACAGAACTTTGAACTACGTCCTTTATTGAATCCACAGGGGTCACCTGTTCTGATTCCGTTAACCATAACTGGGTTCAAGTGTTAAAATTCCTGTATTGTTACTCACCTGCAGTCAAGGTTGAACCTGCAACCTCCAGAAGATTGTCTCCTTAAAAACTTAGAGAACCAATGCCTATAAAAGGCCGGAGGACATATCAGCCAAAATGTTGTGGAAATAACTATAAAGATGAAGACGATAGTCCAAAAACTCTTAAAGATAAAAAGTTAGTAATCAATCTGACATTCTTTAGGGAAAAATGATTGGCAATGTCCAGTCTATGTTAGGGCTGCTGCTTTCTTGCAGGCTTAAAATATGATTTTAACACATCACTCAATAAGTCCTGGGCCTAACATATAGAAGGAGCCACTAATAAAAAATACATATGATTTTTATAAAATACTAACCTTCAAATGGCACATGTCAAAACTTGAGGCCAATCAGATTATTAGTTTACAAATTACAGTTATTTAAGTGAAGCTACTGTTGCAAATTTTTTAAAACAATGGGAAAATCTGAATTTTGTGTGTTAAAGCATTGCTTTCTGATGGGAAAAAATACTGTTCAAGCAAGGCAATGGCTTGATAAGTGTTATTCAGACTCTGCTCCATCAGAAACAACAGTTAAGAGGTGGTATGCTGACTTTAAATGTGGTCGTACAGACACAAATGATCCTGAACGCTCAGGTTGCCTAAATTCAGCTGTTGTCCTGGAAAACACTCAAAGACTCCACAAACTCATTTTGGCCAATTGTAAATTGAAGTTGCGTGAGATAGCAGAGGAGTTGAAGATATCAGAAGGCAGTGTATTCACCATTTTGTATGAACATTTGTCAATGAGAAAGCTGTGTTCAAAGCGGGTGCTGTGTTTGCTCACAGTCAATCAAAAATGACAACACGACGATTCAGAGCGTTTGTTTCAATGCAACAAAAAGGAGTTTTTACATAAAGATGTGACAATGGATGAAACATGGATCCACCACTTCAATCTACAATCAAATCGGCAGTCAGCTGAGTGGACAGCAGCACATTAAAGCCATCCAAAGCAACCAAAGACGCAAACATCAGCAGGCAAGGTTTTGGCCTCCGTATTTTGGGATGGACAATGTATTTTGTTTATTGATTACCTTAAGAAAGGAAGAACCATCAATAGTGAATATTATATAACATTATTGGTGCATTTGAACGAAGAAATCACAAAAAAACTGTCACAAATGAAGAAGAAAAAGTGCTCTTTCACTAAGACAATGCACCATGTTACAAGTCAATCACAACGATGGCAAAACTACACGAATTGCACTTCGAATTGCTTCTGCACCCACCCTATTCTCCAGATTTGGCCCCCAGCAATTATTGGCTGTTTGCAGACCTCAAAAGAATACTCCAGGGAAAGAAATTTGGCTCCAATGAAGAAGTGATATCAGTAACTGAGGCATATTTTGAGGCCAAAGACAAATCATTCTACAAAAAAGGTATCAAATTGTTAGAGAAGCACCCTAGGAGACTATGTTGACGAATAAAGTCAAATTTTGCCTAAAAGTTCTTCTTTTATTAGTTAGGCCCAGGACTTATTGAGTGATGTGTTAGGGTATACTAGCCATAGATGATTGTTGACACAAAGCACAGAAGTTAATTGTGCTCAAAATTGAGCTGACAGCAGTCGTGTGTGTGTGTATAACATTCTTTACAAGTCATTTTCTCTAAATTACCCCTCTATATGTAATAGACACTTTTAATAATATAACTAAAATAGAAATCTATATCATATCAAAATTAATAAATAAGTCTATAATTATTCAATGAACACTGAAAAGTTCCAGAGATTTAGCAAGAGAATTTTGTTATTGTATACTTGACAAATAAAACACCATAATTTATTTATGTCTTAAATTTGTTTTAGCTTCAAGATAATCAAAGAGGTCAAAACACCCTCAATGCTACAATGCCCATGAGATTTTGTAGTTATTGAATATAAATAAATCACATTCAAGAATATATTTTCAAATCAAAATATAAGTAGTTTTTCCTGACAGAAACTAGCAGACAGTTATTTAAAAACTATGCGGACAAAGTTATAGGTATCTTTGATTAATCATTAAAAAAAATCTGGATATCAAAGAAAGAAATTTTAGTTGTCAGGTTATTTATATCTACTGAGTTTATAAATCATATTCAAGCTAATATTCTTAAAATGAGAAATAATATTGTAAGAATGAAAGGAACAAAATTTCAAAATACAATAAAATGTTAGAAAAAAAAATCAAAAGATATCCAATTTTTTGCCTACTTACCATCACTGTGTGGGCCAACACCTTTTAAATTAAATCCTCGTAATGTTAATGGTCCTCCAAGAAAAAATCGATCATTTATTTTGAGTTCACTATTTGTTGCAAGAGGTTTCATAATGCCACCAGCTAATGATAATTGAAAACTCTGTAAAAAAAATTTTTAATCAGGTTCTATTGAAAGGAACTTCAAAATTTTACTGTTAAAATCCTAAGATTAATTATTAAAACCTATCAACTAATTATATAAAAAGAAACATTTTAAAAGTTAAAATCGTTTCCAAATAGAGATATCTATTTAAATAATTAGAGGTAATTTTTATTCATGGAGATCTGACATCAATGTCTTCAATAGACCAGTTTATCTTACTTGTCCTTCAAGACATATACAAGACCTTCTAAGTCAAGTAAATTTTCATAATTTACATTTTTTCTTAAGAGTTATTTTTCACAAAATCCTGTTGAATATGAATAATTTTTAAACATATGTATTTAACCAATAGATGGGACATTAACAGGTACTGCCACTCTGGGTCAGAGTGGGTCTGGAAATAATTTTCCATACTCCCCAGATCTCCAGAACTAGAGACTCGCCATCAGATGCAGTTTAGTGTCATACCCAAGATACAGATTTCAGGGAAGGGGACATAAATTGATTAACTAGATTTGGCATTTATGTGAGGTCCTTTGCAATCCTTTGCAAAATGTTTGGGACCGTAGCAACAATGGCATATTATGGGACCATATGGATTTTAAGTAGGAAGCTTCCTCATTTCATCCAGTATTGTTTGTGCCACTGCAAGTGCTATACTTTTCACCATCACTTCATCTTTCATAATTGCTTGCACACAGCCAACAGCTGGTCAAAGGGCAAAGGAGATGGTCTGGTAACCCTTGCATGAATCCACACACCATGCCAGAGTCACTTATTCCACCAAAGAGAGCCAAGAGTCTTCATAACTCCACCAGGTAGATATCAACCAATTTCCCAGGGTGGAGACGTCACTCAGCAAATTGCTCATAGGCTAAGAAACCATCCTTGGCAAAAGCTGTATACAGTGCAGATTTTATCTGGCTGAAATGAGTTTGAGGTTAAACTTCCCTTGTAATTTTTGCTAAAACAGCTTGTTCTCAAACTGGGTGAAATGGATCCAAGTGATCGCTAACAAAAATAGTGTCTTCCCTTGGTCATGTTCTCCATCAACAACAATAATTCGGTCACATTCTTACCAACAAGAACAACATCTTAACTCAATTGATCTCTGCCACTTTCTACCACACATGGTGTTTTTATGCTTGGCCGGTACATTCACTTAAAAAAATTTGCAAACGCCACTCTTACAAATTCTCCTCACTTGAGACCATGATTTATTTTAATTTGATTTTTTTTAATTAAATTGAGATGTTAGGGTGGCCATGTTTCTTTTTTTCTCTCAAGCGTACCATTCATTTTGCATACCAGGCATAAACATACTCACTTTGCCAAATGTACTTCTACAAAGTATTCTATAGTAATCTCCCTTAAGAAATTAACATCAGAATGAATGTGAATACTGACACTACTAAGTAAAAAAGTAAAGTTGGCGACCATAGTCGAGGGTGACTTGAAGGCTCCTTTTTCGATAGCTACTACACCGAGTTGTAGGGGAGGGTGCTACTCCTTCCCTGGATTGCTCTACTTTACCCTTGATCCGTACCTTATAATGCTGAGTGTTAAGCAAGGAGGCATCAAGTACCATTTTTTGAGTCTTTGGTATGACTCGACCCGGGATTGAACCCAGGTCTCCCGGGCCATTGGTGAACACTAACCGATAAAATGAAACGCAGTTTCTTCCAGGCAGCGGTCACATCGATACTGCTATATGGATGCACTACATGGACACTAACAAAACGACTGGAGAAAAAGCTAGATGGCAATTACACAAGAATGCTGCGTGCAATCCTGAACAAGTCCTGGCAGCAACACCCCACAAGACACCAACTGTACGGCCACCTACCCCCTATCACGAAAACTATCCAAGTTAGACGAACCAGACATGCAGGACACTGCTGGAGAAGCAGAGATGAACTCATAAGAGATGTACTCTTATGGATCCCCACACATGGCCGCGCAAAAGCAGGACGACCAGCTCGAACGTACATTCAGCAGCTATGTGAGGATACAGGATGTTGTCCTGAAGACCTACCTAGAGCGATGAACGATAGGGAGGAGTGGCAAGAGAGGGTCAGGGATATCCGTGCTACCAGCGCGATATGATGATGATTCTCTAGGTTAGAGCATTTTAACATTATTTGATAACAAAAATCTCCCAAAAATGAACCATTTTTGTTGCCTTTGGTAGCTTAGATATAAAAATTGGATTAGTTATAGAATATGTGTTTCTAACATTGACTTGTTGATAGATAAGATTTAAGTAACTTTTTGATGATTATTTTATCAAAGTTAGCATTTTAGCATTAACAATTAACTCTCAGAGTTATTTCAGTTTTGAGCCAGTTTCAATCAACTTCCAAGCTTGTAAATTGTTTTGATATTCTCATATGTCTGTTATAACTAAATAAAAAAAGATTAAAATAAGAATATACACATGAATATTTTGAGTAAAGAAGCCACACAAAGTTTAAGAAACACATATATTCAGATACTCACAAAATCATATGGTAAAGATGTAGCTGCTTGTAGCTCTACTTCATTTTTCAAATATTCAACATTACCACCAAGACCAGCATATTCCTGAAATAACAAACATTACTAATGAAAGACTTTTTCAATATATTTACAAGCCTATAAAGATCACCAAGGTACCATTACTATTTTGGCATTGTCAACATACTTTTGAAATATATTTTGCTTTTCTCTTTCACACATGATAATTATACTTGCTTGGAAAGTTGATAGACCAATTGAGTTTGAGATCATTTTGGCCTATAACTATTATTCAATAATTCTAAGGTAAGTTTGATATTTTTCTTATTTACTGTTTTGTATGGCTATAATTAAAATACAATTTGAATACTTAGTGAACTACTGTTCACTATTTCTGGTTTCTTTGGTTTAATGGTATATCAACCTTTGTAGGTTATTTAATGCCAAAGCTATCCTTCTAGCTGGGCTTGCCGAGATACTTAAGTGGTGCGGCTCTCTATGGGAACAGCAACGCGTTGCACCTCCCCTTTAGCAGTCTCGTGGAAGAATTTAAAACCATGAAAACAAGAGAACTGCTGCAGTATGCAGAATCTGAAGATCCAAAGGTGGCAGCAGCAGGAATTCAGATAAGATCTGGCAGGAAATGGAGTGCGGAAAGAGAGTTGCAAGTAGCAGAGAAGAGGCTTAGGCATTAAGCTATTTTAGGGTCAATAGCTAAAGGTAGAGCGGGATTGGGGTTTTTCCCCTTTACGCATACCAACAGTGCCAAAGGCAAAGAGAGACGCCAATTCATCCAAGAAGAAGTCCGTGCGGGCATAGAAGAAGTGCATTACTGTAAAATGGTCAGTCTGAGTCAGCAAGGAGCCTGGACAAGGTGGGAGAATGTAGAGGAAAAAAGGATTACATGGTTAGATTGCTGGCGGCCGGATTTTAGCGAGATTCAATTTCTCATTAAATCAGTTTATGATGTTTTACCAAGCCCAACGAACCTGCATATATGGGGGGGGAGAGACCCCCCCCCAATTGCCAACTATGTGCTAGGAAAGGATCCTTACAACATATCCTCAATAGTTGCTTTGGGTGATGGTCGGTACCATTGGCATCACAATCAAGCACTCAAGGTAATTGCGAACAAAGTGACTAAAGCTAAGAGGGCTGTAATCATCAAACAGGAAAGAAATTGAATCAGATCAACTTCGTAAAAACAGGAGAGAAGATACAGAAAAAGAGGGGAGAGAGAACGTACCTGTTATCTTCCGCGGACGATTGGCAGTTGATAGTGGATCTGGAGACTCAGCTGAAGTTCCCCAGACACATAGCTGTAACATCACTAAGACTGGATCTGATATTGCACTCCGATAACACAAAGCAGTGCATTATTTGGGAGCTGTCTGTGTCATGGGAGGAATATATTACTCTCGCTAATGAGAGGAAGAGGTCCAAATACCAAGAACTGGTCGAACAATGTCAACAAAAGTCATGGAAGATATATTATGACCCCATAGAAGTTGGTTGTAGGGGTTTTGCTGGACAGTCGTTGGGCAGAGCCCTAGCAAAAATTGGTATAGTCAGGGCAGCTAGAGCGAGGGCGCTGAAGGACATTACCAATGCAGTTCTAAAGGCGTCAAAGTGGATTTGGCTGAAAAGATCAGAGCCATGGAAGAAATAAGGAGGACGAGGGGGGAACCTAAGAATTATAATTAGGAGACGTATTACACATTATAAGAGTATATTGAGATAACATATTAAGCCAGGGTAGGAGTTGAGAATCATTGGCATTTGCGTGGGGGGGGATGGATATTTATTTTTCCAATTTTTTTTTTTCCTCGTATTCTGGTGACGGTCTAATACTATTTAATGGTTTTTAATTTCTTTTTTTTTTTTTTTGCCAGTGCTTATTCATGGCAAATAGATTATGAAGGGAGGAGGGGAAAGGAAATAGGTTTGGAGTAATAATAATTTGGAAATCAAGGAGTTGAAGATTAATTTTATTTTGAGAAATATGTATGAAATTGTAAATATGGGTATAGATTATTTAATTGAGTAGATAGAATAAGGAATTATCGATTATGTGTTTAGTGTTACAAAGTCCAACGAATTAGTGTAGCCGGTAAATGACAAACAGGGAGGGAGATTCAGGTTAATTAGCATGAGTTAATCTGTAGTAAATGATTTTGTGAGTTAAAATGAATGGTCGATAAAATTAATTTTTTTTTTTTTATATTCTCCTCGAATAAGGATATAAGGTAAGAGTTACAGATTGACTGAATAGTTAGAGTAGGGACTTATTTCATTTTATTTTATTTTTTTTTAGAAGTACTAGTATAGGATAGATTTGTGGTTGGATACGCGTAGGTTTTGTTAAAGTTTAGTATCGCTAGGGGATTAGCATTTAATATGTAAAACTTAGACAAAACATTCAAAATACCATCCTACCTCATTATCGAATCCGGAAGTAGTTGATCGAAACCGGATGAAGTAATGACAACATTATATAGTAGAGGAACGCGAAATGCCCTGTTTTCATTGGTTGATGCTGAATGACATATGTCAATAAAGAACGGTCAAAGTCCTGCCTTACGGATTTTTTTTATTGTTAGAGCCATGTTACAGTGCGTGGCACGTCGCTATCAAGGAGGCGGTTTGACTCTTCTAGAGTCATGCCAGGGTTGCTGTTGGAGTCAATATGATGCGAAACCTGAAATCGACAAGGAAAACAGTGCATCACTGATGACCTTCCTTGATGCATCTTGAATGTATGACCTAAAAAATTTAATAATTTCTAAAAATTTTGTAATATTTGGTCAATACACCTAATTGAATAAGTGAAGTTAGCGACCATAGTTGAGAGTAAGCCAAAGGCTCCCTTTTCAATAGCTACTACACCAAGGGAGGGTGCTACTCCATTCCCTGGATTGCTTCATTTTACCCTTGATCCTTACCTTATAATGCTGAGTGTTAAGAAAGGAGGCCCAGATTGAGCCATACCAAAAACACCTAGTTGAAGTTCACATTAATTTGCTACATTCAAAGGAAAATATTTTAGATGTATTTTAAGCACTTCATTTGTATCTGGTTCAGGAAAGACATTTTGATGCTAATTAGTGATATTTAATGATCAATAACCGGAAATATAACTTACATTAATGATTTTCATCAAAAGTCCTTTACGTGGAATGATAGGATCATCTCTTGTGTCACGGACAAATTCATGCTTAAATAAAGAAAATAATATATATGAAAGAGAAAGAGATAAATACATACGGTTATGAGGTCAGAGAATTTTTTTAGGTGTAAGGAGAATAAACAGCCTTTTACAGCTCACATGTGTGAATCCTAAAATGCCTAATATATTCCCGAGAGATCCAATCACACATACATAAGAATAAAAAAAGGAAATAAAGAAAGAAGGCATATATCCAGTCAGCTAAGGCCTGGTCTTCAAGGAATGAAAAAGACAAACACAACCCAAGATTATAATAGGAACCAGAACATTTATTACAAAAAGAAAACAAATACAAACAACAGCATTAAGGGCAGAATATCTGATAAAGTAGGCTTTTGGTATGGAATGGTGCATGTAACAATTTATGGGCAAGTGTATCAAACAGTCAAATGGTGTGTGTACGCCATAAGTCTGAATATGAAAGTTCACTAGAGAGATATTCAACACAGGGAACTTATCTGTTTTCAGTAAGACAATTTGGCTATCTTTACACAAGATGGGCTTGGTGGATACTCATATCCATCATTTTTCCTGCCATGCATTTTTAAAAGATAACGCCAAAGGTTCATCCATCCCTCTGCACTAAGACTTCTCCACAACAGCCTTATTTAGTGTGCGCTGAGGTAGGCTGACTTGTTTGCAGTGCCCAACCTAAATAAATGCAGACTTTGTCAGCACATTTTCCTGTCACCATGGCTAGTCTGGGACTAACCTTCCTGTTTTCTGTTTTATGTCAACCTTAACAGTTTTGTGTTTGAGTTTGTTTTAGCCAATCACTGCCCGTCTGGCTATGTTCAGCTGCTACAACTCTATTTTTTAACTTTTTGCTTGCCTGCCTGCTGTGCCACTGCTACAATGGTCTAGATTTCGGGATTACCTTCCATTCACCTTCTTATCTGTCCCCCCTCTCATTGTTTTTATAGCCTTTCTCTCTCTCTCTGCAACATTTATCGACATAACAATATATAAATGAAGATTATGAAACACCAATACAATATTCTTTAAAACTTCAGTATCCTAACTACTATAATCAATTTTGACTAGTATTATTCTTTATGCTTTTTATTACAATTTATTCAGATCATTATTTCTACAACAGTGAAGAAATAACAATAGAGAAAAAGTTTCCAGAGAAGTTAAAATTCATATCTCTTTCTGATTTGGACATTTCCATACCAACTGCTATTTAATACCCTAGTCTCCTTGTAAATGACTACTTTTGCATCATTTTTAGGATACCAGAGTAATAAACTACTTCATCTTAATATTTCTTTGTAGGCTATTATCACAGTAACATCCCAGTAACTCTCACATTTCAGCTTACATTAATATCAGCCTGGCACTACCCATAATCTGTCCACCAAAGCCAGCTGCTAATTGGTTGAATATTCTCTTTCTTATATATAATCATTATATAAAGCACTAAATTAGACATACTTAACTTCACCTGATCATGCCTTGTTCCTCACTGGACTATGTTCCAACATTGATGGATCAAATTATGCTACTGAATATCTCATCGCATAAAAAATTGTTTACTAAAATATAGACAATGCATAAGAACAAATTTGAAAAAGTCTTTAAATTAAAATGAAGGATTCTTTTTCTCTTGATTAGTGCATGAAACAAGAAAAAAATCATGTTGCATTGCAAATTATAACAATGAAAAAATATTTTTTAAAGAAATAAATAAATAACTCACTTTGATTGAAGATTTTAAAGAATGTCCAGCTTGTTCACGTACAGTGAAAGAAGTCGTTCGTGATAAAGCCCGCAAATCTCTCCAAACACCTTCCAGACGCAAGCAATGAGATCCAAGAGATGATGGCAGCTACAATTATATATTGTAATAAGATGAAACTCTAGCAGTTTGTTTTTTTTTTAATTTAAAAAAATCTTTAATGTTATTTAAAACAAAGCATTTTTAGTTTCAGAAGAAATCATTGTATGATTTTAACTACCATAAAAACATAACAAGAGCTTTTTCAATTTCAATTCATTGATTTTTGTAAATTCAGAACAAAATATTCAATCCATAAATTAGTAATTTTTTAATTATATATTCAATTCTTCTTAATATTATTATCTCAAATGAAGTACTTTAATTAAATCAAAATTATTTCCAAAACAATTTAATTTTTTATTCAATTACAAGTATAATAATCAATGCCAAATATACTAATTAGTTAGTAAAAATGATATTACAGTGAAGTCAATAGAAGACCCTCGGCAAGTTTCTGTATAACCACTCCAGGGATATTCCATACAACATTGGTATATTCCTGTACTGAACCTAGAATAAAGAGAATAATACTAATGTTCAAATAAAATTATTTGCCTCATAATAGAGAAGCTATTCTTATTTTTTTGTTTCTCAATAAGAAAATATTTAGCTATCAATATGACAAGTTATTGGTTGGTGTTTAATGACATATCAACCCCTGTGAATTATTTAATGCCAAACCAAATTTTTATTATATATATATGTGTGTGTGTGTGTGTGTGTGTGTGTGTGTGTGTGTGTGTGTGTAAAAATGTACATTTCTGACAGTATGTTGTGTAGTAATGACAAAATGAAAAAAAAAATAGCATCTGTTACCAAAAATATTTTTCATTTTTTTTATTACTACACAATATATATATATATATATATAGTAGGAAATTTATTTAAAAAAAAAATTCCATCATAGGTGTATGCTTTGTAGATTTTGTTTTGTAGCAGTGTATATATATATATATATATATATATACACACTAATCTGAGATTTGCATTCATGCTGTTTCAGTACCCATGCTTTCTCCACTCTTACATCTACTTAAGGTTTTGGTTTTATTGTGTTTTGATCCTTGGGAGTTATATTGTTTTTGTTTGTTTATTTGTATGATCTTGTTTAATATTTGTTTTCGCTAATTTTTTTAGTGATTTAATTCTTGATGTTGAAGGTTCTTTGGATTGAGATGGTGAGGGGTCTGATATTTTTGTTCAGTTGTAGGTTAAACATGACTTACTTTGGATTGAGGGGAGGGTTCAAGTTTGGGTGAGATAATTAGGATGTGTTATGCTTTTGTCTTCGGTTCTGGATTTATTTTGGTAATTGTTGGATGGCTCAACAATTTTTCCATCAGTTTATTTATTTTAGTTGAAGCTTTGGGATTATCTATAGTAATTTGTATAGTAGTATAGGTGTTTGTTGTAAGTTCCTTTTGTTTAGTTTGTGGTTTTGTTTGATAGATTTCAGCTAAGTGCAGGTTTTTTAGTGGCTTCTAAAACTTTGACCATTTATTTGGTTCTAATTGTCTGGTTGATTGTTTTTGCTGATTAGGTTCACTCTCTGTGCTACAATGGCATAAGTGTTTACTTTCATGTAGGATTCCATTATTTACCTAGCTTCAAAAATACGTTTCTTTTATATTTGATTTCCATAATTTCCCTCTCTCTTTTGTATATGTCACAAGATCTTGAAAATGTAGGATGGTTTTCTTGGCAGTTTGGGTCATTGGTTTTGTGGAGACAATCTTCCTACACATGGTCTGGTCTCCCTTTGGTCATATCTTCCACATATTGAACATCCTTTGCAGCTCTCCCAGTGGTGTCATTATTTATGACATTTAAAACCCCTCATAGGTGCTGAGATGAATTGTTCTACCTTTTCAAGGCAGTATCCAATTTTCACTTCTTTGAGAATTATTGATTTGTTAAAATGTCAGAATGTATGTGTATATTTGTATTTCTTCACCACCCCTTCTAATGGTCATCCTTTTATAGTCTGCAAACCTTTGCTTTCCTAGGGCTGTTTAATTTCTTCTATTATAGCTAAAGATAAATCAATTTCTTATAACTTCCTTTGAGGTGTTCAAGTATTTCCTGTGAGTAGACCTTGCACTTCAAATTGTGGAAAGTTTTCACCTTAAGTTTTTAGCATGTTTTTTAGGTTATCTATGAGTAGATTGCTGCTTTTATTTTTTTTCACAGTTCACAGGTTCACTTAGCAGGAGATCTCTTTCAATCAAGAAAAGATGATAGTTTGGCCAAAGAAGTTTCCTCCAGTAACTCAATTACAATAAATCTTAGGAATTCTGTTATTTTATTGTCTGAATCAGATTCAGAAGGATTTTATTTTGGGTTTATGCCATATATGTTATTCGTTTTTTCATTGGTCCAACACGGAGTCCTACTTTTGTTGGGAATTTACCAAGAAGGGATACCCACTCAAATTGGTTAAGATGAGGATATATTGGCCAGTATACTCATGTCAAAAGGAGGCTTTCAAGCCCTTGATAAATAAACTTAAACAGGGGTCAAAGTCTTGTTTCTCTCAACATAACTGACCCTTAGCCACTGCTTTCTAGCACTGTTAACATAAAGAGTTGGGTCAGTGTTTGCTACAAAAACAATTTAAAGAATACATTTAGGACAATAATATAAGCACTAGGGTTAGACATAATCAGCCAAACACTCATCTAACCCAGTAAGGGCTAAAGTTGAATGTTGCAGATCACATGACCAGTTTGCCTGCCACCAAGATTCCATTTAAAGCATTACGGGTCACCATATACATATTTTACAGCCCCCAGCCAACTGAATGGACTACAAGTTGTGACAATAATAATGAAAAATATTAAAAACAAAAGTAATCAAGACAAAGGAAAATAGAAATTAAAACCTGGAATTAACATAAAATTTACCAGTATAAATACAGTAAGTTTCAGGACTATCCATGATCCCATTTTCTCATCCTGCAAGATTGTAATTGGCTAGAAAAAAAATCCATGAACTATATTGAGGAAATATAACTGAATTATTTTCATGCTTTTTCAACCTTTTTCATTAAGTGTCTATAAGTCATTTCCTTCTCAAGTTCATAATCAGTTGTCATTTCCAAAATTGTTACAAAATAAAATATATCTATTTAACCAATTCCTTTTCCTAAAACAGTTGTCTAATCAAGGCTAAAGAACCCAATCTGTCCTATTTACCCATAGCTGGGTTGGAGAACAGAAGGATTCATACTCTCCCAAGGGCATTAGCATCAAGTGAAACACTATTAGCCTTATCCAGGATTTTAACTCAGATCAGGGATTCCATTTCCTATAATAATAACTGTTACTCTCAGTGTGCCTCCAAAATTACAGAATAGATTTCTTAATTCTATATTAGTAAATTTTTAAACAAATTCATCCATTAAAATCTTAAGTAAAGAAAAGTTGGCAACCTTAGTTGAGGGTGACCCAAAGGCTCTCTTTTCAATAGCAACTACACTGAGGTGTAGGGGAGGGTGCTACTCCATTCCCTGGATTGCTCCACTTTACCCTTAATCCGTACCTTATAATGCTGAATGTTAAGCAAGGCCGCCCCAAGTACCATTTTTTGAGTCTTTGGTATGACTCAACCTGGGATTGAACCCTGGTCTCCCGGACCATTGGCACTCAATTCATTAAGCAGGGAATAAAACCATCAAATGCTTCATTTTATGAGTGAATTGATTTTTTTCTTTTTTTATTTCATTGTAATTAAATTGAAATTAAAGTTGATTACATCTACAATAACATATCAGTCATGTTCTCAAATGCTTTGAGTAAATTCAGTCATTATTTTGAATAAAAATTATATGAACTAAAAACATCATGATATAACAATTAAAAAAAGCAATATTAATCTGAATTTTATCCATCTTTGAAAGTTGGTGGCATGTAAGTGTGCGTCATGTAAATAAATGAGACTTCAAAAATGGAAAAGATACATGCTTACATCATATCTGGATCTCCTTTAAGAGGAGAAAGAAATGTGAAGTTATGACCTCGATTTGTTTTAGTGCCATGAGAATATTCAAAGATGGCTTTTTCACCACGACCAAACATGTTAGGCAGCCTCATACCCAACAGCTGAAAAAAAATATAAAAAATTAACACTTAAAAGATAACCAAAAAAATTTAACCAGTATATTTTCTAAAGTTTTAAAAATTGAATGAATGATAATAAAACTAGTTTATGTGTAACAACAAAAACTATATCAAAACAAATGTATTCCTTAGATCATAAAAATAAAAAAATCACATTCCATAAAATCAATCAAGAAAAAAATATTTCAATAAAATTGTTATTCCACTAATTAAATATATTTTCTAAATCGTGGAATAAAAGTGTATATATATATATATATATATATATATATATAAACTTCTATTCCACTATTTAAAAATCATATAATCTTATGATATTATACACATATATTACAGTGCTCTGTAGAATTCTTTCAAATATAAATTTTGGCAAAAGATGAAATAGCAAAAATAAAATAATTCCAGTTTATGAGAGAAAATAACTGCCCAAAAAACTTAATGGGACTTCAAAATGCTTAGACAAAATATTACTATGGCAACAGATATTGATAAATAATGAATATAATTAAATAGTATAAACAAAAATTACATAAATTCCCTTACTAGACTAGCATCATTTGTGCCAATCAATGTGTTAATGCCACCACTGACACGACGCATTTCTTCCACTTCAAATGTCACCTCATAACCATCAACAGTTTCATCTAAAGAAGAAAAAAAAAGTAAGTATTTAAAACTTAAGTTATTTTATCTGGTTTACAACATACTTAGAGATAATTCTTTTTTTTAAATATGATAAAGATTTATTAAAAGAAAAAAATAATATGAAATGTTTTAATAAAATTGTAAGGTTGTATAAGAGTTTAATATAAGGGTGTAACTTATATAAATGATTGTTCATTCTTATTTCATATACAAGAAATACCAAACTATGTGATGTTTAATAGTTCACATGAAAGTAATTATGAAATTGATATCGCAATGAGAACAATATAATTGCAACATAAAAAATATAAGATTAGGATTAGTGTTAAAGAATACAAGATTAGGATCAATGTTCTATGGCTTGTTAAACTGAAACTCAAACTTGCTATATGCAGTCTTTCTTTCCATAATAAAAAATAAAATAAAATAAACTCAGAGTAAAAATAGCGTTCCAAGCAATGATACGTTACAATGATAGTTTTTCTCAAGGGTATCTTGTTTTTGGAAGAAGAACTACCTCTACAGTAAGACATCTAAAGTTTAATATCAAATTTAAGGATCTTCTAACATGACAATGACCTGAAACACAGTACAAATAGTTAAAAAATACTTTGACGACAGTTGAATTAAGGTATTGATGTACCTCAAACAAAGTCATGACCTATGAGCCTATTTGAAGAAAAAAGTGAGAGATAGAAATTTGGAGAAGCTACTTCCAGAAAAGAATGAAGCAAAATACCTATCAGTATATGTATGATCTTGAAAGGAATCATCAAAAACAAAAGGCAATAATCAAGAATAAATGTTACACAATTAAGACAAGAAGACCATTAATTTTCTCTTATGTTAAATATTTGTTGGATGTTTTTTTAGGTATTATTGTTTGACATCAAAATAAAACGCAAGTTTGAGATATTACAGCTTTATTCATAATTATAAGTGGTGGGAGGTAAATAATTCTGACACTAACTGCAATGAAGTAATCAATCTTAAATTCTACAACATTATACAATATGATAATTTTAAACATATAACAAATTCAAAAACTATTTCTAAACTTAAAAGTGAATTATCAGAAATTAAATGCAATAACAACGGTAAAAAATAAGTATCATTCAATAAAAATATTTGAATTTGTAATAAAAACAGAGTGCACAAAACTTCGAAATATATTCATGCAATAAATTTCTTAAGTCATAAAATCAATCAAAATACAATTGAAAATAAAAAAACATTTGGAAAAAAAAAATACAACTTACTTCTTATATTGTCAACAATTATTTTAATTGATTTGAAGAGTCCAAGTTTTTCAAGTCTAAGCTTAACATCATTTGTTTGGAGTACCATCTGAATAAGACAAAGAATATAAAAATCATTAAATCTAAACACACTGACGTTTTATATACATTGTTGGTTGGTTGGGTTTTATGGCATATCAACCTTTGTAGGTTATTTAACGCCAAATTCATTTTTATAAAAATAATCAGTTCTATTTTAAACAATTCAGTTTAGCATGAGTACAGTTTAATTGTCAAAAATATTTCTATTTCAAGTTTAATTGTCAAAAATATTTCTATTTCAAGCTACTCAGTTTAGTCAAACAGTTCTAATTCAACTAATTCAGTTTACTATAAGTACAGATTTTGTTTACACACAGTTAATGTCAAAACAGTTCTATTTCAAACAATTCAGTTTAACGTAAGTACAGTTTCAAGGTCAAAAACTTATTTTTCTTTTTTCAATTTAGTTTAGTATAAGTATAGTTTTTGTTTACACACAGTTAAATGTCAAAAACAGTTCTATTTCAAACAACTCAGTTTAGCATAAGTATGCAGTTTACATGTCAAAACAATGAGGGGGTGCTCCACATTCCCCAAAACTCCAGCACCACTGGAACCTCACCATCAAATTGTTTAATGTCATATTCAGGACACTCGTAGGGGTAGGGTTACCCTTCTGCAGAGGTACAGTCGGTGTATTCTACAGCCCCAGCCAACTGGGCAATACATAGAGTTAAATGTAAAAACAGTTTTATTTCAGATAATTCAGTTTAACATAAGTATACAGTTTAGATGTGATATCGAAAACTGAGGCATATTTTGAGGCCAAAGACAAATCATTTTACAAAAAAGCATTGACTTGTTAAAGAAATGTTGGAATTAGTGTATCACCCTAGAAGGAGACTATGTAGACGAATAAAGTCAAATTTTGCCTATAAGTTGTTGTTTTATTAGTTAGGCCAGGGACTTATTGAGTGATGTGTATTACATTTTACCAGATTATCTATAAGAAATCTCCAACACAAAAATTTATATTTCAGTCTTAATTTCTACTTTTCTTAAAATAAAAAAACATAATATAATGAAACTGTTGCTTATTTTCTTCCATCCTTAATGTTAGAATCAATAAACAATAATTTGACAGTTTTTCTCAAATGCATGTTGGTATGATAATCATCACAATACAATCAAAAAGTAATATTTCTGAATGAAGATAGTTAAAAACTAAATGCTCCTAATGCTACTTAAACAACAAAAACAGAATAAACATTTTAGACTACCCATATAAGATAGAGATACATTTATATATACATATACAAAATACTTACAGACACACAGACACACACTATATATATATATATATATATATATAAAGGAGTAGCGTCTGTTTTGATTTGTACATGTTGATTCATAACTCGAAAAAGAGATTTCATTGAGCATTAAAATCGTGCATACACTTTAATATATTTATAATATGGAAAAGTACAAAATTTAGTTTTTCATTTTAAGTGATTAAATGATATAACTCAATGACTTAAAAAAAATCAATTTGTGGAACTCTTCACAATAATTACAAAAAAATAAAGGCCTGCAATGTTTAAATATCACATAGGTGAAATTTGAATTTAATGCTTTTTCAAAAAATTTTGTTTTGTCATCATCATCATCATCATGTTGCGCCACCAGCATGGATCTCCCTGACCCTCTCTCGCCATCGGTCTCTAATTTAGTACTAATTGTAAAAAAAAAAAAAAAAAATCTTAATTTTTTCAAGAACTAAAAAAATCATGAAAATGTTTCAAACCAAGAGGTACATTTTTTTAACATACTATTTTAAATGTGAACAAAAAAAATCCCTAAAATAAAAGAATACTCTAAAACATGAATTCTTAGATTTTTTATCATTGAATTTTTAGAGAGTAAATAAAGAATTTGAATTAAAATTGTGCTGCTTTTTTTAAAGTTATTAACTAAAAAATTGCTCTGTAACTAAGCACTAATTGTAGAAAATAAAAATTTATTGGAGACCAAAAACAAAATCATGAAAATGTTCTAAACCTTTCACCAGTTTGGGTTACATATTTTTAAATCATTTTAAATGTAAACTAAAAAACAATTCAAGAATACTTTTCATTTGAATTAATAGGTAAAATCTTTCAACTAAAAATAAGGATTAATATTTAATTCTTAGCTTAACTTTCTCTTCCTCCTTTCTATCTCATTCACTTTTAGTGCAGTCATGGACTGGTACTTCTGCTAGTTTATGTGTGTATATGAAATGTTAAAGCTTTTGTCATAACTTGTCTGATATAAAACATTCTTTAACAGAACATATTTACCTCTTGGAAATTTGAAGCACCAAATATACTTTTAACTTCTTTCACCACAATGTCATTTTTTGTCCTGCCAAGGCCATCAATAATTACTCTTCGGACTTTAGCCTAAAAAAAAAAAAAATTACAAAATGTAATTATCATAACTTTTCATTGAAATATATTTTGCCTTGATGTTAAAATTAGGCTTAGGCAATTTTTTAAAAATTATGGTCAATACTTTTGAACAAAAAAAAAAAAAAAGAGAAGAAATGAAAGAGAGAGAGAAATTTAATTTTACATTGAATTAAGAATGTCAAAAAAGAAGCATTACAATCTAATAGAACAATTAAGGTAAAGAAAGAAAGAAAAAATAAACTTACTGGCATTTCAGATAGAGGCACCCTTCTGAATCGTGAAGGGGTATCTTTTTTCTCCGAGGAATCCATTTCCTGCAACAACAAAAAAAAAAAAAATCTTAAAAACTGACAACACACAAAAAAAAACAATTTCATTCTACTTGGCTTCAAATAAGTGAACAATAATTGGAAATATTTTTAAAACCAAATCATCAATAGGATAAACTGAATGCAAAAGTTTTGTTCAATTGTATTTTGGCCAAATCTTTTAAAATCTTTTTACAACAGTAGTTCCCAAACTTTTCTTACTCAGGGTCTGCTTTAAAAACAAAAATATATTGGCACAGTTTGTACATAAATTCGAAAATTCATTTTTTTTAAATATATTCATACATTTTTGCTCATAAAAATAATTCAAACTAAAGAACATTATTAATGTTATCAATTAAAAAAAAAATACAAGGCTTGTGTTTCTGAATGACATTTTCTGTTAGGATGTAGATGAGATAAACATATTCTCATTTCCTCTTCAAGGGGAAAAAACATGTCTTCCTCGTTTTTATTTAGCATTTAGTGTAAGTAAAAGAAAATCCCCAAAAATATAAAGAGGAAAACTGGATCAAAATATTTGTAAAGCTTTACCTACTGAAACCCAAACTGTGTTAATAAGTAAATGTTTTTGGCTATAAAAAATGGACTGAATTTACAAACCATGAATAGCTGTTACTGGTGGTAACAACTGTGGACAGCATAATTATTGTTATTTTCATAACTATAAAAAGAGGTTTTATTGCCATTTCATAATGGCAATAGAATCTCATTTTCTGAACAAGATCAAGATCAAAGTCATGGAATGACTGTTTAGTCTAATAATTTCATCTTCATTCTTCTTGTAGGCTTGCATTTAAGCTCAGAATCAACCAATGTTAGAATAAAGTAAACCAGTAGAGAGCAAATACTATATAGAAAACTGATTCACAAAAAGGAGCGGTAAATTCAAATATATAGGAAGCTGAGGATAATAACAAATAGAAAAAAAATCCTTTTAGATGAGACATAAGAGGCCTCTCTGGAAAGTATTCAGCCATTTAAAATCTTAACCAGTTACATAGCCTTGATGTATCTTGGCAACTACTGTGTATGAGTAAATAGATACTCTCCTGTGGAGTTACTCAGTCAACAGTGAGATGACACTTTGCATACTCTGTGTGTCGCGTTTTTCTTGAAATTTCATACATAGAAAGTATCAAAATGATTAAGGTTTTAGAGGATGATTAGGTGAAGTCCAAATAAAGTAATAAATTTTACTGGGTTATTTGAACTATAATCTAACCCTACTTTTAAAACTGGGCGATTTTGAAAGAGTAAAGAGATACGCCTAAGTTATCGAACAAGGTGAATCCCTTTACTCTTTCAGAATCGCATCATTATTTTGTAATAAACATTACTGTATAAAAGTTTTATGTGTATATATATATATATATATCATTGGAGTTGTAAAAAATATTTAAAACATTTAACAAACAGATTAATGTACCTTGCATTAGCCCGTGATTATGATTTAAATTAGATATATCTAATAAGTTACTTTCGTTTTTCCTGGTGAGACCGAAATGTCCGTGTTACGGTTGAAAACTCCTATAACCATGTTTTTTTTGGGGGGGGGTTACCAATGAATAAATGAGTCATGCAAAAATGGAACTATAGATTGTCACAAGAGTAAAACCAAAAACTCCAAAATAAACTAACAACCACATATACAGCGGTATAAATGGACATTTTAAAACATTTTTTAAAATCTTTCATAAACAAGGTGTCCACCAAAATGCCAAACATTAACAATCAAGTTGTTAAAGGAAAAATGTTAATTGTAGTAAGTGATGATAGCTTCAAGATTTAATTGAAATTTACTATTACTTGTTGCCCAGACATTTTTAATGTATAAAAAATCAGTTAATTTAAAATAATAAATAATGCTTAAAATCTAAATACGAGGGAGGAGTAAGAAGTAGCTTGTTCAGCCACCTTTTCATAAAATGTAAACAATGGTAAAACAAATGTCCGATTTGTAGACACTTCGATAAATGACTTGCCAATATAAAGTTTTAAAACAGTTTTAACCAAAATTATATGTAATTTTATATTTACAATATCAAAAACAAAAGTTTTGGAAATTAAACTTCTGTAGTTGATTCAAACGTGGACAGTTGCAAATGCAATACCTCTCTTTCTTTCCTCCGACAACTGACCTAATATAATTTTACAATTAACGAAAATAAGCCTTGTTGCTTAAAAAAAGTACTGTAGACAATTTTCTTTGGCTATTATCATCACTTCACTATTTCGAGAAGGTCGAATTATTTGACGAATAGACCTGCTTAAATTCAACTTACATTTTATTATAGTTAGGATTGATGCCAGCATAAAGTTAAAAGTTGTGTCCAGTCTGGTAACTGAAATAGTTTATATTTTCCAATTCAAGCTCAGATTTTTTAAAATCATGATTTTGAATGCTATTTTTCAACAAGACAAAGAGCCTTTACTTGAAAGAATGGAATAACACGATCTTTAAAACACTAAAACAGCCATTCTCAAGTTTGTGTTGTGTGCCAGATTAAAGTTTTTTGTTTTGCTTTTTTGTTTGTTTTTAGAAAATACAGTAACTTGAATGTTTTAAAAGGTAAAAATCCCGGTTTACTCATGTGGCATATAAAAAAAAATTGAAATGAAAACTATTTTTTAAATTTTATATACATTTTAACTAGTCTAAGAAATCTACCTCATGAATATTTTTGAAAACCTATGTCAATATCCAGACAGCAGTCGTGGATTAGGGTAAGTTTGTGCTATTTTGGAAGTATTACTAAAATATACATACAGGTTGAGCTAGATGTATTAAGAGTATGAAACATTACTGTAATAAACTACGACTATCCAAAAAACAGTAAAAAAAATAAAAATATGAAAAAACACAACTTGAATTTTTAACTATTTCTGAGCTTTTGGGTGTTAAACTGGTTTTCGAATAAAACTAATGTTTAGGTCTGAAGAAAACAACACAAACAAAAACAGATTCTTATTGAAATTGAAATATAAAAAAAGAAATTAAAATCAATTAAAGTAATAATTTTGCTTCAACTTTTCTCACTAAACCTCGTGGTAAAGTTTTTACATGCTAGAAAAAAGGGACAATATTTATTTTAATGTACAAATCCTTTTTCTTACAACTAGAGAATAAAATATCAAGTAACATGGTAAAAACAAATCTTGCAGTTTTAGGTTGAATATGTAACTTGAATTTCGATCAACTAAAAAATCCATCAACCAGCGGTCAAAAATCCTTAAAGCTGTTGAGTGGATTATTGAACAGAAAAACAGATGCTCTAAAGAAAGAGAAATGTCTAACTTATCAAGTTATCATAACCAAATAAGACAGTTAAAAACTGTAAGGTCGCCTTGGAGACTAATTTGAAAGAGATGTTGGGTTACTTTTCTTTAAAACACAAGATATCAGCTGCATAAATGAAATTTTAAAAAGGAAACCATTGATCAAAGTAATAAACAGTATTCATTCATAGAATAATTAGTACATAAAATATCAGAAAATACAAGACGTGTAGCTATCGAAAGCAAGAAAAAGAATGAAAAGAAAGTTTGAAACATACTTTCTCCACCGTGCCGAGTTATTTAAATGATACGGTAACTCTCCTGTCCTCAAGTGAAATGCAGTTGTCTTCCGGTGACCTCTAATAGAATGTTACTTCAAAAGGCATGGATGAACGAAAAGGACAGTAAGATAAAGTTTTAATAGGATTCTCATATATTTTAACAAATTCTATAGGTTATCAACGCAAAAATCTGAAAACATAGAATTTAACACAACATTTATTTCAGTTGGTTTCTTTGTTATGTTTTTTTTTTTAAATCAAGCTATTCTTTTAATATCATTAAAAAACATTATTAGTCAATAATCCAATATTTAGATAATTTAAAATTACATGAAAAATGCTTTTACTTCTCAACAATGAATTTCACTATTTAAAAAATATGTTTAAACCATTTAACAAAGTAATCTCAACTAAATGTTGTAATGTTTAGCTGCTGTAAGTGTATGTTGGGATTTAAATATTTCGTTAAAAACGTATTTATTTATCTCATGAAAAATAATTTTCTAATTTGTACATATAAAAAATTTTCGGTGAAAATATGAAGAGTCATTTTTTTCTGTTTCTGAAATTAATTTTAGCAGATTGCAAGAGAAAAATTACTTTAAGTTAGGTTAAGAAAAAAAAATTACTTCCTTTTTTTATTGATAATTAAACAAATATTCTTTTTTTAAAAAGCTAATTGATAGCAACTTCATTACTGTAGTGTTTCCTGTTAACACCAACACACACACACACACACACATTATATATATATATATATATATATATATATATTACACATACATACACACACGCGAATTTCCCCAGCTTACTTTTACTTTTATTTTAGAAAAATATATTTTTCACAAGATAACTTATTTACTTAAGTAAATGAGTTTTTCTTAGCTTAACATACCCCTCTTATAAGATTTATTCTTACTTTTTTTTGTTCGGTGCATGCATTACGGCAAGGAAAATACAAGTTAACTAGCGTTCGAAAAGATTAGTTATAATCACAAGTGCATTCAGTTATGTTCATTAGCTCAAATTTGTACAGGAAAAAAGTGAATGTTTAAATCTAAGCAAAATTAAAATTATCAAATTAATAGTGACAGTACTAGTAGGAATACGAAGTCCGTATGGGAATGCGAGTGACGTCACAGAAATATGACCCGGTAATTTAAGCCATCACATCTCGATGATCATTTTAAAAATATTAAAAAGTACCGTAGTGACCAGAATTTTCACATTTTGTGTTCTTATAAAGTTCTGGATTAATTCCAGTTTAACCATAAACAAGTTGATACCATGAGAAAAAAAAAAAACTAAGAAATAGAATTTTATTTTATAAAAAAAAAAGGCCCAGTCATGTCCACCCGGTAGTTACATTTAGCCCAAACCAACCAAAAATTAAACCGTTTCCTCTTTTTACCTGCTTTGAAGTCAAGCTTACCATAATTTCCAAGCCTGAAACTGGGACAATTTTCAATTTTTATTATAGTCATCAGTACTTATATAATAAAACTTGACACCCTTCAAGTTCTAGTGCTGCCACTAAAAAAAAAATAAATAAATAAAATGGTAAGTTTATGTCTAATATTTATTTAAGTTCAGGAAGACAAAGAACATGAAAATTTAATTTTTACTGAATACTTTATTGATTATTCATATTTTTCACTTGAGTGAACTTTGAAAAAAATCTTTTAAATTGTTTTTTTAAGACCTCACTACAACTGAAATCAATATTGAATTTACAATGAGACAATATTTTTACTATTGAATCATTTAGTAGACCTCTTTCTTGTGACCAGATGCTATTCATTAGTGAAAATATTCTTTCAATAGAGGAAGAAGAGCATGCTAAACAAAGATATATTTTGATCTTTGAAGTAGTTGAATAGTTCTGTTTTTCTTCACAACATATTTCTCTCACTTTCCCTTCGTATTTTGATGTCCAGAATTTACCGAGGAGAACTTCATCAGACCAACCAGTATTGATTGCAGCATTTTCAAGTGTTTCATTAATATTTTTCAACACTTGCTACAGGAAAATAGTTCTTGGTCCAAGCAAAATATTCACTGTTAACTAATTTGTATTGCAGTTGTCATGCTAGTGAACTGACCTGCTCAAAAACAATGAAATATCAGCATCCATAATATTTGATCAAATGTCAACTCTGACTCCACCAAGGGAAAGGTCACACAATTTATACAGTAGTATTGACAGCCACAGCTTGGAAGAAATCCCATTTTATTTTATTAGAAAGATCAGATTTCCATATGATTGATAACCTGTCGATAGCAGTCCACACTAAGCATATGTTGACATCACCTGTAGATGAGATATTGCTGCTGAGGTATGTGAACTGGTTTAATAATTTTAGAGGCCTGCTCCTTAAAGTAGAGATGGCTACTTCTCATTTAAAACATATGAACTCTGGTTTATTTGCATTCATGTACAGGCCAATGCCTCCTACTGCTTGCTCCAGAATCCAGCTAGGGCAGGTGTATTTGTGAGAAGTGCGTGATCATCTGCATAGTCCGTATCTGTTAGAGTTTTGGCAGAATATCGTCTGCTTCTTTTTTTTTCACTGTAAAGACATTTTCTTTTATTAGATCTATTGACATTCAAAGTATAAAGTCTGGGCAGATTATAAACAAATATGATGCTAATGCATATCCTTACAAAAACTCCAGCAGCAATGACGAAGAAGATGGTGTCACCATCAGGTGAACAAACCACTACTTTCATGTTTTTGTAAAAATAATCTTATGATTAAAAAAAACAAAAATAGAAAAATTGAAGATTCAGTTTTGTGAAGTAAAAATAATTCACTCTCATAGACAAATTATCTTATTTTTGTGAGAAATTTAGTTAATAGTGGTTTGATTTACATTAAGGCTAATTGTTTGAAAGAAGGTCAAGGTTGATAGCAATACTAATGCAACCAAGAATAATTATAAAAGCTATCAATAAAACAATCATAAAAAAAGTTTATTAAAAAATAAGATTAAAAATGAAAAATAAAACTGAGTATTTAATTTTCAATCTTATTTTTTTCAAATAAGCAGCTTTTAAAGCAGAATGTAGAATTAGCTAACAACATAAGGAAAAAAAATCACAACTTTTATCAGGTTATATAACAGGCTATTAAAAAACAAAAGAACTTGTTTGAGGTGGTAAGTAGCAGTTATCTTGGCAATACAATTGAAATTTTTGAGTACACTTAAAATACTCTAAGAGAATAAAGCAATTTTCAGTGAAATTTGCAACTGAATGATAATTTTGTATGGTCGACATTTACATAGAATGTAATTTTTCTAATCCTTCAAATTCTGGTATAATAGAGATAACTATGAAATTCTAAGTAGTAGCATCAATATCATGACAGTCAACTGTTACAAGTTCAGAGGTCATCTAATGCATGTGTGTATGAGGAAAATATATATATATATATATATATATATATATATATATATATAGTAGATATCATACAATAACTGATGTTCATACAACAGCATCGCTTCTAACAAAGCCTTCATCAGATGATGACTCTGGGTTCAGGAATGGTTTCGGGGCCAAAGCATTATTACCACAAGCCCAGAGCACCCCAGCAGTATCTCACAACACCACCAGACTTTGTCAGATTGTTGTCGCTCTATAGGATTGCTAGATCCATGCTGATGCAGTTAGAGCCTTATCTTGGATCTTTTCCATGTATTTCCTCTTGTCTGATGGAGGAAGTCCAAGATTAGTCAAGAAAACGGAGGTTGAGTTGGCAATAAAATCTCGGCATCTGACTTCGATAGGAAATATATTTGTTATCCAGCTATTTCTGACATTGTTCTCACAGATCCTCATATTTTTCCAACTTACACTGATGTGCCCAGTCAAAATTTTCTTCAAAAGGGACTGTTAACTCAATAACGAAAACTTTTTTGCTTTAACAGACCAAATGACAATATCGGGACGCTTTGTCGTTAACACTATTTCAGTTGGAAATATGAAGTCATGTTTTAAATCGGTTGCGACGTGCCAGTCCGTGCAGCCGTCAAGCAATGATGGTTTATGCATATTTTACATGCAATTTTCGAAATATTTCCTTTTTTAATGAACTGAATTGCTCTGATGTTGATAATATTTAGAGCTTTATTGGCAGTCTCACAACATTTTTGAAACCTCAGAAAAAAATTTCCACATATATTATACACACCCATATACAAAGTTTATACTATAGTATTATGTAGTCTTATGAGATAGTGATGCAAAGTAACCTTGTACTTATATTTAAAGAGAGTTCAATTTTAATAAATTTATACAATCAAAAAGTATTTAGGAGAAATTTAACAAACATTGTACATATCATTTTTCAACAAAATCTTATTCCCATAAATTCACAGTATCATTATTCAGTGATTATTATGTTTTACTTGATTTTCTATGATTTTTATGCCACTTCTCAAGTAAACCGCATTCCATAAAAAAAAAAATGGTTTCAGTTTTGATTTCATGTATACTTTGAGGAATTTTTCATTATCTTAAATCTATTGGAACTATTGACCAGTCAAGGACTGTTTTATGGATGTGATGGTTTGGTTTAGTTATGTTTTAAGGCATATCAACTCTTGTGGGTTATTTAATGCCAAATCCTATTTAATCATGTGATTTGTAAGCAAATAGTTTGTAGGTAACATGATTTTAAATGAACTAGTGTTCATTTGTTTGCACACAGTTAAATGGTTTCAAGTATTGTAAGTTATTAAATAGACAAGACCCTAACAGGTACTACCACTCCAGGTCAAAATGGACCTGGGAGTAATGGCAATGAAAGGATACTCTACATTCACCAAAGCTCCAAGAGTGGAGCCTCACCATCAGATGCAGTTTAGTCTCATACCCAGGACACTAGTTTGGAGGTCTTACCCCTTTGCAAAGATGCTTCAGCTGACTGGTCTGATAGTTTGAAAGTGACAAGTCTGAAGAATACACTGGAGACAGAAGAACATCCCATTCTAGCTAAATTGTATTTTCAATGAGGACAAATAGTGTTATACAGCTTAATCATCAGTTGACTTCTTCGCTTGGTCAAAAAAATCATCCAAATAAGCCAATTATTCACTGTAGGATTGTGCAGTAAGTTTATCTATAAAGAATTCCCTTTAAATCTCATCAAACACAAAACTTTTGTTCTTGTCTCAGTAAATTTAGATTGAGATGTGAAAGGTTGTGTTGATACAGTAGTACTGACACAGCCACAGCTTGGAAGAAATCCCATTTTATTTTATCAGAAAGATCAGATTTCCATGTGATTTTATTTATTTTGAACTTTCACAATAATTATTTACTAAGTGTGATTTAGAGAATCTGCACTTGGCAACAAGTATGACGAGGGATCAAAAAATATTAAGCCTGACTTCTACATTTTTTGAATTTTTGAAGTTAAAAGTTAAATGATGATGTGCATCGCTGAGCAGCTTATATAATGTCTAGACTTGTCTAGACAGTGCTAATTTGAAAAAAATTATGAAGCCAGTTTCATTACTGTTTTTTAACAAAATGTTTTTGGTGAAACCCAAGAGTGTGCAAGTACAACAGCCTCCATACTCACCAGATCTATCCTTCTGCAACTTTTTCAGGTTTCCTAAATTGAAAATTCATCTTGAGTAAGATACGGGGATGTGGAGGACATTAAAAGAAATAAGATACACCTTCACAGTACCTAAAAAAGAGTTTCAGAGGTGCTTCGACCAATAGAAAATTTGCTGGAATAAATATGTTGAATGTTAAGGAGACTATTTTGAAGAAAATTAACATTTCATTGTTCATTTCTGTCTTGGTAAATAAGGCTTCAGACTCAGTACATTTTAAACACAGCCTGTAAGGATGAAATTGACTGTTTAATAGTAATTGTTCTGTGAGACTAACTTGTTAACCATTACACCACTAAGGTACCCTGTGTTCACATAATACATTTTTTTATAACCAGTGATTATCTTGTTCCAAAATAACATTTTTTTTTGCACTGATCACAAGTGTTTAAATGCCAACTGATGTTCATTTCTCATTACTGAGCTTCAGAAATTTTCCTAAAGCTTATTAACAATATGCTACAGTTGATTGATTGCATAAGAATTAAAGTGTTGAATAAACCTCAAAGATACTTCTACTTAACATAATGCAAAAGATAGCACTAGTAACTTTCAAATCAACCTAATAATTAGCAGATTTTAATAAAAACTTCCTGTACTTATTTTATCAGTTATTGTTGAAATTAAATTTAGAGATTTTTTTTCTTTATTATTTCCTTTTCTCTGATGTGTACACAGTCAATATACAAAAAATAAAGCCAAAAATGTCAAAAGCCTCCATGGTGGAGCAAATGACAAAAAAAAAAACAGCCAAAACTAAAAATTACATAAACACGTGCAAATATTGCATCAGCAGTGACAACAGAAATGTACCACATTTCAAAAAACATGCAGTAACCGCAATAAGAAAGGATATTTTGCAAAAAAGTGCAAATCTAAAAAACCTTTTCAAACGACAACTCAAATAATACAGAATGAATGCAATCAATTTTTATAGATCTAATTTTTACAGAGACCAAACAATGGAAAAGACAGGAATAGAATGTTAGTCTATTAAATTAAAATTAAACAATTCTACAATAAATATTAATATTGGCAAATTTCAGTTGAAGAAAAAAGCTCTTGCCTACTAACTTTTAATACACCTTTTGGAAGATATCATTTTATAAGATAACTGGAATTCATGTTGAAAGTGACGTTTTCCAAACTGATGTTGAAAAAATCATTGCTGGAATCAAAGGAACATAAATCTCTCAACATGACATCATAATTTTACCCAACAGAAGAACACAGAAATTCAATATCATTTTCAACTGAATGCATAAGTATAGCTTGAAATTAAACAGATCCAAATGCATTTTCACTAAGTCACAGATCACCTACCTTGGTCATCTCATTAAAAGTAAAGGACCAAGCTAAAGTGAAAGCAATTAATGTCTTTACCCAAATGATAATTAATATGTCCAGACCAAGCTAAAGTGGAAGCAATAATAATATGTCCTTAGATTTTTAGACATAATTTATTTGTGCAAGTTTCTCCCAAATTACTCAAAAGTGATATCTTTACATCGGCTTCTACAGAATGATACCCTATGATCATTTGATAAGCCTCACATTGAAGTAATAGGAAAAAATCAAAGAAATGACCTCAGATCATACAGAACTACAATTTTATAAGCCTAATCTACTGACAAAGATTATGACTGATTCTAGTAAGTATGGATTTGGAGCAGTAATGGAACAAAACAACAACAGAAAATGGCTACCTCATCTGCAAAGACTTCTACAGAAAAAAACTTTAAGCATTCTGTTTGCCTGTAAAACATTGCATCAATTTATTTATGGCACTCACTTTGTTATTGAGAATAACCACAAACCTCTTAAAAGAAAAATTTCATCTTCTATTTGACCTTTTGTTTCTATCCATGAAGAAAATTTTGATTATTAAAGGACTTGTTCTCTAAGGTACACAGATCATTATTCCTAGCTCCCTGCATGAAGAAGCCCTAGAAAAAATCCACACTGGACACCTAAGAATCAAAAAATGTACCATGAGAGCCAAGAAATGCATATACTGGCCTGTCATAAATGTACAGGTCAAAATCAACAATCATATATAATTTCAGAATTAATAATCACAAAATACTCTTCACTTCATAAGCAAAGTTGCTACAGATATATTTGATCTAGATGGCAAATCATATCTTGCAAATTTAAGGTATTTCAATTTACATCATATACAAGACTGTGAATCATCTACAGTAGTTAGAAAACTAAAAAGACTTTTGCCAAATTTGGCATTTCATAGAATGTTAACAGTAAAAAATAACAAGAATTTGGGTCCCTGAAACATACAACACCTTTAAAAAATGAATCCCCAACCCTTCTAAGCAACTACAAATGCTATGAAAAAAATTTCCCAAACATATTGCACAAAAATTTACAAAAATCTCAACTAGCAAAGAAATCATAATCTTCAAGAGAACCGAAAATAGTTAAACTGAACAACAGCATCAGGATTAAATTTGACAATAGCTGGTATCAAAAAGGCAAAGTCATCAAAAATCAAGTTCATTTTTATTTAGTAATTAGTGAGGGAGCTAATCAAATTATATGTAACAGATAGCACTTCCTTAAAACAAAAGAACAAATAGCACAGGATATTCACTATGAGAATATATCAACAATCACTCAAACAACAAGTTCCAACATCTGAAAATACAACAAAGTAGTTGAATAATAAACTCAAGATACAGTAAACAATAACTTTACACACAAAACAAAAGTAAACAATAAAAAAATTTAAGAGGAGATATAACAAATCACTACATAAGAATTTAACCAATTACATCACTTAGTTGTGATGTCATAGACTGCTGCTGATACAGACATACAACAGTAAGAAAAGGAAATAAAGTTTTATCTTATTTAGTCATCACCTGTTCCTTTGTCTTTACTTTTATTACAACTCATCACAATCCACACATATCATCACTATAACAGAGTTAGAAGTATAACACAATCTTATAAATTGTTAAAAATGTTTTTTTTTCTTAGCTGGTTGTGTTTTATGGCATATAAACCTTTGTAGTCTATTTAATGCCAAATTCTGTTTATTAGATATATATGATTTGTAAATGAAGAGTTCATAGCTAACAATTTTTAAATTACCAAGAGCTCATTTGTTTGCACTCAGTTAAATGGTTTCAAGTATTGCTATCTAACACTAATAATTCAATATAACATCAGTAATTTGTTTGCACACAGTTAAATAGTTTCAAGTATAGTAAATGACTTCATATTTCTATTTGACTCATAGATGGGATCCTAATAGGTACAACCTCTCCAGGACAGAGTGAACCTTGGAGTAATGACAATGAAGGGGTATTCTACATTTCCCAAAGCTCCAAAACTAAAGCCTCTCCATTACATGGTTTAGTGTCATATACAGGACACACATTGTTTTTTTTTACCCCTCTGCAGAGATGCAGTCTGTGTATTCTACAGCCCCAGCTGACTGGGCTGACATTCTTCTAAGCAAAATGAGTAAATCATAAATACAAAAAAAGTCCAGTAAAATATCTTTATTTAATAATGATTATTGCTCAAACTAAAATATGTGAATTTTTTCGTCTGAACATTAAACAATTACTTAAATGTGCACAGCTTTTCAAGTTTTTTGTTGTATCAACATTTAGTGAAATATCAATTTTATATATAAAGTTATATTTTCTGATGTCATTCATTAACATAGAAAACATTAAGCATTATACTGTATAGATTTTTTAAGCCCCTTTTTTGCTGCTTGATGATATTCGGATTTCAGTTTATCTGAAAGGAAAAATAAGACTGTCTGTAGAACAATTTTTGCTTCTAAACAAAATTACAAAAACAAACAATTTTTTTACTTTTAAAGTAAAAAAATTTAACATAAAAAAAACTTTTTAACTTTTGGTACATGTTATTGTATACAGCGAAATGGATAATTAAATTATTTTAAATGTTCTGGACACTAGTAGATTACTCATGTTTGAAATAATAAAAATTAAGGTGAAAACATTCCAGAATACAGTTATCAGCTGAAAATAAACAATACTAAATATTTTTTTTTTAAATCACATTTTTATTCAACAACAGCATTTAAATTAAGTTGATTGCTTGGTCCCAGTGGGGCTTTCCCATCAGGTACTAACTACTTAGCAAGGCTCAGTTTATCACTTGGTGCCTGAGGTACCCCAAAAGGGGAATACCAAGAGGATCAAGCATTTTTTGTGATGGCCATGCATGAATCTCAATTAGCCTCCCCATATCAAAATGACTTCATGTCAAATCTGACCTGGTGGGAGGGTGGATATATCCTTCATCAAAAGTACAATGATTTGATAGATTTTAAACAGATTTAATGTTTTAGCCTTGTTGGGATTACATCCCTTGCCCTCCAAATAGTACTTCTAAAGGTTGCTAGGTGAAATGACCAAAGGAGCATATAAAACAGCATAGAAAAGTCTCTCTGGTTCTGACTTGACAACGAGAAGCACACACAAGTGTTAGTATTTCCGAACAGGAAGGCTCTTGCCTCAACCAACATAATACATTTCCTATGTTACAAGTGTCCAAATTGTGTTCCTCACACTAAAATAATTGTGGTGGAGAGTTATGGTACTTAGTTATGACAAATATATGAAGACAAACCTTCAAGTCATCAATACCAAAGCTCACTTGAGTTAATCTCCTCAGTCTTTATAACTTATCTTTCAATATCTAATTCTATTATATACATTAATTTAATTTCAATTTAGACAAAAAGTTTATACTATACTTATCTTTAGTATGAACACATATACAAGCATTTTTCACATCACAAATTGCAATCAGTTACATTATTACAAGATGAATTAAAAGTTTTGCAATATTTGCATACATGCTAGTTTCCTGAATGAATTCCAGCAACTTGAGGGAACTGAACTGAGGCCACACCCAACATATAGTCTGGACTTGGCTCTCTTAGATTATTATTTGTTCCAAACTGTGAATGTAATGGACACAACGTACCTGGAAATTCAAAGCATGCACGGACATGTCTGGCCTGTAAAGTAAAAGCAAGAAACAGATATGGCTGCTTCAAGCACTATATGTAACGTTGGGTGATCTCAAACCAGCGAGTGTCAATTTGCGAAATCTATTGCAGCAGCATTCCAACACACAATCCATGGATCACTTCTTGTGTTTGCAATACTTCAGCAACCAAGGGGTAGAAGCTTCAGCAAATGAGTTCTTTGCTTTGGAAGACAAGAACTGATATCAGCATAAGATCAAAGAACTTGTAGAAAGGTAGCTTCATTCAGCATATAGCCTGAATCTCCCATAGATTATCACTTGTTCCAATCTATAGCAGAAAGGTGGCTTAAGACAATGCAACATAATGCCCTCTAATTTGAAATCTCGGTTGCTTTTGTAGTAACTTGGAGAATAAATCAAACAAGTAACCAAAATACTGCAAAACTTTTGACTCAATTGTAGAATGTTAAGATCTAAAAATTGAAAATTGCTACAAATTTCTGAGAATTCTTTGAAAACTTTCAATATTTTACAAAACTGTATGCATATAAAATATACATATATAATTACTTACATATTTTGTGTTTTCCAACATTAGGAAACTTTAAAAATAATTCTTGAGGATTTTCACATATAAATACATAGGGACAACCAGATTCTCCATCTGGAAACTAAACAAAAAATTGTTTAAAATTAAAATATCCAAAATAAGTTAACTTCGAAACATTCAAATTATCACAAAACTATCAAAAGAGATTTTTTATTTTGTTAATAGTTTTAAATGAAGAAATATTTATACAATGTAGAAAAAAAGTGAAACAATTTTTCAACTTTTATTGTTTTACATTTTAACACATTGCCATAATCAGTTTTTCAATAATATTGGATGCTTTGGCATTAAATAAAAAGGTGACATTAATAATAGTGATTAATAGTAGGAACATAGAAATAGTAATTTTTTTTTAAATTTTCCTGCAGAGTAAAATACTTACTTTAGTTAAATATTCTTCCCGTTCTAAACAATCAACTAGTTCTACACAACCCAATAAAGTACCAGATGGATAGTTGTTTGGAAAGTTCAAGTCTTTATCTGAAAAAATTTTTTAAAAATGATTGTTTAAAATCTTATATTTTTTCATATTGCAAAAGGTAAATGAGTCAGTCAAGAATAACAATTCTTGGGGTGCAAAACAGACTGTGACTCATTTAATTACATAAAAAAAGTTAACTTAAATTTGCATATACAGAGAAAATTACAACTAAGATGATTTTGATAAAATCATGAGAAAAATTTAGTATCAACATTGGTGATGGTAGCATTAATTAGTTTCAAAATACCATAGAGCATCAGTTTCCCATGCAGTGTCTTCCTTCTGCATGCTGTTGATTATGCCCCAAAGGAATGAAGAGGGCTGATGTGGTTGGGCACCAGTGTCATCACAGGAGTTGGTAGAACAATGTTGAATTCAGTTATTCTTTTCAACTGGATGCCCATCAAGGTTAGAGAGTCCAGTCTGTCCAACTGGGAGAAGAGATGGATTCTTGCCTTACATCTGATCATAACCACTAAAAATTGTAATATTTTTAGAGCCTACAAAACTTCTTTTTATTCCATTTTTCATATTCAAAATTGCATCTGATTATAACCACTGAAAATTGTTTATTTTCAAGGCAGTAGTGTATTTTTATTTTGTCTTTCAAATTAACAACATTTACAGAAATGTATATTTATATAAATAAGATATAAAATACAAAGTTAACACATTAATTGAATTGAATATATACACAAAAATAATTACCCTTATACATTTGACGGTAACTCATTTCTATTGAAGTAATTTCTTCTTGGTCAGGGATTTGGGCTGTAGAAGCTATCCACAACTTGCCACGATGAGGAGTATACCATGTTCGTCCTTCATGTCTAAAAGAAAATGATAATTTTGTATATTATTTCTAATGTGACATGGTGCTAATCACCCCCCTCCCACCAAACTACAGCAACAGACGGCTTAGAAAGGGTCAATCAGTGTTTCTTAGCCCATATCAGAAAATGGGTTAAAATGTCTAGGCAACATTCCCCTCCCACAACCCTGGTTGACTGCACATGAAGAGCAACGATGTTATAGTTTGAAAATAGAAGCCACTGATTCGCTGGAAGATGGTGCACATCAAGGTCAGCCTTTTGCGCACCAGAAATTTAAATCTTATGTAAAATCATTTGGCCAAGATCCTTTGAAGAGGAAAGTTGATGAAACAGAGTGGCCAGCCAACTCATATAACAACTGCAATGTGGTTACACAAACTAAGATGATTGAGATCTTATAAAAAAAAAGAAAGAACCACAGAGATTTATCATGGAGCCACATATTATCAAAACAGTGATAATAAAAGAAACCAGAGACTTTTGTGAAGTCTGAAAGCAAAGAACATTGCCCGACCTTTCTGTAGACCACAGAAACTAAAAGAAATGATAGATTTTTGGCTACAAATCCTATGCTATGGAGTCTCTGGGGAAGACGATGAACTGAATTAGTTAACATCTGAACTGAGATTAGTAAAGACAGTTAACAAACCACAGTCATTTTTGCTTCCACTGCTCTGATCTGTTATTGTTACATGCACTTTTGAAACTAAAATATATCTAATCACATACACAATTCCATATCTAAAGATTTGATTGTTACTACTTAGAATATTAACCAGCACATTGGTCTAGTGGGTAGAGTATTTGCCAATGGTTCGATCCCAGGTCGCGTCATACCAAAGACTAAAAATGGTACTTGATACCTCACTACTTAACACTCAGCAATATAAGGTATGTATCAAGGGTAAATTGGAGCAATCGAGGGAAAGGAGTAGTGCCCTCCCCTACACCTCAGTTTAGAAGCTATTAAAAAGGGAGCCTTCTGGTCACCCTCAACTAAGGTCACCAACTTTACTTACTTACTTAGAATATTCAAACTATTGACCCTGGGCCTACTTCAGGTGTTTCATGTCAAACTCAGGAGTCCACACAGAATCTCGAACTGAACCCTTTATTTGAACTACATTTTTATTTTTAATATGTTGTGGGCAATCTTGCAAGATATGAAGGAATATTTTATATGAAAGATATATTTGCATGTCCCAATATCATCTTGACATCCAAACACATACACATTAAGAACAACTGAATTGGGTTGGTTTCTTTGTTTAATGGCATATCAACCTTTGTGGGTTATCTAATGTTAGAGTAATTCATGTAGAAAAGTAGTGGCACTCTTTAACTCATAATGGGGAAATAAGGTCTATATCTTTCCCAAAGGGTATCAGTTCAAATTTGAACTCACTCACTACAATGTTGCAGTCCATCACATTAGCCATTACACCACTGAGACCCTCCTCCTTGAGATGTAAAAGATAATATTTAGATGACTTGAAAATTATAAAATTTTTGGCATTACTGTTTGGCTGCAGAATTTTTGTTTCAGTAATTGTTTATAATATAACAATGTAAATTTGCCAATTAGATTTAGGTGTTTTAAATAGCAGATATTTTAGTAAAACATACTTATCATCTCTTCATGATAGTAAGAGTTTGAAATATAAAAACTAATACCAGAAATAAAAAAAAACAGACTAGTTAGTATATATTTAAAATACATTAACCATCCTATATACTTCGTTTTTATCAAGTAACTTATTTCTGGAAAGTAATATTAAAACTATAATCTTCTTGAGTTCCTAAATAATCCTCTCTTTTGAAAGAGATTTCATAACAATCTATAAAACTCTTCTTAGTCAAACAACCAACAATTATTACAGTTTAAATTGTAATTATTATGTATTTCCTTTAAAAGTAAAGCGTGGCAATTATTCACTTTCAATTAGAACTGTTTATTAGAAAATAAATAATCAAAATAAAAAGACATTAGAATAGAGAAAAACTCAAAGTTTGAAGCAAATGTGAATTTAGTTAGAAAAATCTTTGCTCAGAATTTATTCATTTCAAAGCAAAAGATGGTCCAGTCAGCTGGGGCTGTAGAATACACTGATTGCATCTTAGCAGAGGAATAAGACTCCCAATGAGCGTCCTGGATATGAGCCTAAACAATCTGACGGTGAGGCTCTAGTAATGCTGAAGCTTTGGGGAATGTGGAGTACCTCTTCAAAGCTATTACTCCCAAGTTCACTCTGGCTCAGAGTGGTAGCACCTGATAGGGTCCAATCTATGGGTCAAATAGAACTGTTTGACATTCAAACTGAGTACAAACAAATGATTTATGCTAAACTAAATTGCTAGAAATAGAACTATTTAATCATTTAACTGTGTATAAACATATGACTGATGTTTAATTGAATTGTTAGTGTTAAATAGCAATACTTGGAAACATTTAACCATGTATTAATTGTAAATAGAATTATTTGTATTAGATAGAAATAAGTGAAACCATTTAACTTTGTGCAAAAAAATGAGCTCAGGCTCATTTAAAAATGTTATTTACAAAATGTGTTTATAAATCATATTTATTATATTTGTATAAAAAGGATCTGATATTAAATAACCTACAATGGTTCATATGTCATAAAACCAAACCAAAATCAAAGCAAAGAACTATTTAAGATAAATTAACAAAACAAAAAACATTTAAAAAGCTTTGTGCAAAGAGTATCATATTGTAGTTTTAATTGTATAGTATGCACATACATGAAACTACTCAAAATATATATGTCAAACCAGAAAATTCATTGATGGTTGAAACTTATACTGGAAAAAAATTATTTCTCTGTAATATTCACAATTAAAGTTGTAAAAATTAAAAATGATTTTTTTAAATTTGAAAACCAATAGAATATTTTTTTGATTTAAAAGAATAAAAACAATATTATCAAAAATTATTTACCTATTCTATTCCTCAAAGTTGATATGAGAAATTAATATGAATAATGATATTTTTAGATTTTCAGTATGATGCTAGCTCTCAACTGCTGATAATTTTATCAAATATTTTTCCTTTCAGGTCATATATGAGAAAAAAATTTATAATGTTTCAGAATGAGAATAATATAATAGTAAATTGCAAGAAAATTTTGGCTAATCATAAAAAAGAGAAAAAATGAACAAAATATTATTTTCTATTCTAAGTTACTTTTTTTAAAAAAAAAAATTCCGCTCCTTTCACAATAAAGAATTTAAGGAAACTTTAGTTCAACAGAACACATTTTTAACATAAAGTTGTAATTTGAACCAAATCTCAGATTGTGATTTCAATATGTTTGAATCTTACAAATAGGAATAACTTAAATGTATAATAAATCTTATAAACTAAATAACTTTTGAAATATTAAAATATGAATAATAATAATAATAAAGATATACTCACTTTTTAATTCCAACAACTAATAATGACGCCCAGGGTTGATGCATACTGAGGCAAAAGCCTTCATCATGCATTTCTTGAATTTCTTTGTCTTGTAAACGTATTGCCATTCGTTTTCCTGAATCAACTTTCAACAAAGAAGACTGTGTTGACAAACTATTTTCTGGTTCTATATACTAAAAAAAAAAAAAAAAAAGCAATATTCAAGTTAAGCATTTAGTCAATTATAATAGGAACATTATAGGATTAGCAAATATAATTAGCTCATGATATCAAAATAAGGCTTGATTACTGAAAAAGTACTATATTACTATAAGATGATTATTTCAATATATGATATGAAATAATTTTTCATCAGGAAAGATTTAACTTTATAAAAATTTTGAAAAGGATTATTATAATTAACACATTTTGAAAAGAAGAAAATAAAATTCTAGTAAAAATTTTTTAAAGCTATCTTTTTAGATAATGCCAAATGAAAGGTCACTTTTTAAAATCAAAAAATTGTGAAATTCAGCAAAAGCTGAGTTAAAACAACAACCTCTATCTTTCAATAACATATCTATTATCAATTAAAATAGCAAAATCTGATAAAGAATTTTTGTTATATACTTACAAAACATTAGGGTTTATTTTAAAATACACATACTCAATAAATAAATTTTTTTAAAAAAAGATGAATAAAATGTTAACCATTTTCAGTTTTAATGGTGTAACAAAAGATGTTTCAGAGGCATCATTAGGGTTGGAGGATTACACCAGGCAGCACCATCAAGTTAGGTTGACACCAAAATTATTGTATATAAATTTTTGTATAGTGTTTCAGCTATATTTAATGGAGTTTTTATAGTCACTGATTTACTCAATTCTTTTTTTTTTTAGTAATGAATATTTTGGTAATTAGTATGTGAACTTATATAAACTGTTCTTTTTTTTTAGTTATAATTGGAGGAAAATAAAGAGAAAAATCAAAAAGTATTCAATCAGTTACTAATAATGTAATAAATAATGTTGTAATTCAATATCAAAAGGAGTTTACAAAGATTTGTCAGTATTTGTATAATCTAAGAAATATTATGTTTAAGCCATTTAAAACTATATTTATCACATTATTTCATGATAAAATTTATAAATAACTTTCATGTATAACAATTATTTTAATATTAATATTTAAGTTTATCATCTAAATTGAAATAATTCTGATGTAGTTTTTAAATGTTTTTTTTTTCACTTTAACTACAAGAGACTAAGTAAATGTAAATACATTTAGATTGTATGTATATTTATTCAAAAAGTGTAATTTTGCTAGTTTTTTTAAAGTCACTATTGTCTTTACATTCAATACATAGGAAAGGATTTTGCAGTCTATTATGGTGGGAGATTCATGGGATTGACACCATAAGTTACTGCACTGGTAGCTGTTTTAACATTAAAAAGCAATTTTTATCTCTTATGAGTACAAAAAAGACAAGTATAAATATACTTAACCTAATAAAGTATATAAAATAACTTTAAAACTAAGAACTTTAAATGAGGCACATATCTAAAAACATTAAACACACAAATATCTAAAAATATTTCAACACTATACATAGTTGTATGACTAGTTTTTATGAAATATTAATTTTCCTGTAAAATGTATTTTCTGCTATAAAACACTTAATACACAAGAAATTACTAAAATGAGTTAAAATTCTATCAGCTCTACCACATGTTTAAAAAAAGGCATGAATCCTATTTTATTGTTTTATAAATTTTCTTCATGTTTAAGCACAACAAAAAAGAAATGTTCTAAATTGAATTAGAAAGCTTTAATAAATACAATAAATTGTTGCAAAATGAAGTAAAAAAATTTTACAAAGAAGGTCTTACTTGAGGTGGAAGCAGAAATTAATAATGAAGCTAAACTACTTGCAACTAAATTAAAAGTGACAAACTTTAGTTGAAAAACTCAAAAACCAATGTTTTATAACCTTCAATGATTATAAGGATGACTTCATCCTGTAGACTATTGACCCCCTACACACACACACACACAAAAAAAAAAAAAAAAAAAAGCATGTAAAATAAGTAAAATAATTCTGCAAGGTATGTGTCACATTAAGAACTGCTTTGAGTATTAACCAATGATAGTACTACAGACTGTATCCAGTGGTTTAAGAGCATTAAAATGCATGAGGGATGCCCCGTTATTAAATGACACCAGGGAATTTTATTCTTCTATTGCAGAAAATATTGTAAATAAAGTATAATAACTGGTTAAAGAATATATGGATACACCAGAAGAAAACCTTTGAACTATCCAACATCACTATAGAACTCTGTTATACCACAACAAAGAGATATGGGTCAAGAAGGGGAGAGAGTAATTACAATGTGCTTATGGAATTAGTTTGATGGGACAGAGATGCGCAAGATGATGGGTTACCTACTATTCTATAATATTAATACAATAATAGACTCCAGTTATCATGGCCTTAACCAGGATGATGTTCTTATTGTTTTGGACAATAGCAACCAAGAAAGTGGGGATATATGTAAAAAAAAAAACTGCACTAACTTTTTAGCAGGTTCAATTTTGGATTAGATATTCAAATTTGAAAGTCATTGACTTTTTAGATAAACCTGAATACTGCTATTGTGTTTCCATTCAAAAAACCCAACCAAAAGCCTTGTTATATCAACACAGGATCAAATTAACCCAAGCAAAAGATTAAACAAGTCCCCAACAGTATATATAATAACTAGATTATGCAGTTATTCTTCTAACGATTCTGTTAGCACAGCATCATCGATAAAGAAAATACAATAACTGTGTTATCACCCTGGTTAGCGGCTGATGATGATAGGGTATCGCACGTGCTTTCACACGTTATATGATGAAAACTAGATTATGCAGTTATTCTTCTAACAATGCTAGTGATGAACAAACTGACTCTGGTGAGAGGAAAGAAGAATAAATAGAGGAATATTTTATGGTTTGCACCACCCTATAACATGGCAGTTAAAATAAATTAGGAAGTGACTTTTTCAAATTAAAAGAAGCATTTTCCAGCTACTAATGAAGTGTATGAAATATTTAAGGAAAATACTGTTAAACTGAACTGCAGCTGTATTCCAAATGTTGCCAGTAACATCAGCAAAATTAATAAGAGTAAATTAAAGAAACAAAAAACTACCATATAATTGTAATAAAATACTAGAATGTCCTCTTGATGGCTACTATCGAAGTGAATGTATCATATACAAGGCTTGTATATAAATAGATGGGCAAAATAAAAAAGTATACTAGGACTCTACTCAAGGTACTTTAAAAAAAATGGTTTTATAACCATAAAACCAACTTTATGCATGCTAAATATATGCAGAGCATTTCACTCAGTAAACATATCTGGAACATTAAAAACAAATATGGAGTAGACTATCTTTAAGCCAGAGAGTTGATCAATTTAAAAATCAGTTGATCAATTTTGCCTTATCTGTATGAAGGAGAAGGTGCCTATTGCCACATACTTTCAGGAAATATAAGCAAAATTTCTTAAATGTAATACAAGTATTTCCTTTATCAATGATGCTGTGCTGACAGGTACTGATTGAGAAAAAGAATATCAGTGAATAAGAGTGGTATTAGTTACTGCATGGAGATAAAGCCAGCTCATTTAATGTCCTAAATCAAACAAATTTAGAAATCTTTGAAATTCTAGATTAAGAATACAAGACATTTTAAACAATAGGACTGATAAATTTTCCTTAAAGTAATTATGTACAATGGTACAATGTTATCTAAGAGTCAAATTATAGAATTACTTTATTTTAACAAAACCTGAATGCCACAAATGATTTTCAAATAAGGATTGATAAAAATAGATCTCATCAATCTTCATTTTTTTTCCTGGCAGACACAGAAATTGTAGTTGAAGGGCAGTTAAGTTTTGTTTATGGTACAATTATCATTGTGAATTTTACAAAATACATTGCTTTTTCTCAAAATAATAACCTGACATAAAAAAGTAGGCTTAGCCTTACAACAGCAAACTAAACTATTCTAAATAAATTCTTTCATTATGATATTCAAATTCAAAATTTTTACTAATTCTATTCCTTTTGTTATTTTATCAATTCTATGGTTATCTATTTCTTATAGATTTATATAAAAACAAAGTAATACAAAAATAATATCGATAAAAAAATGTTAAGTAGCACTTAGATTAAGAAAACTATAAGGATAAATAAACAATCATACCTTAGGTACATTCATATCAATTGCAGGATTAACTAGATCACGATGAATAAAATTATCATCTTTGGTAGCCTTTAAAGTACTTTTTCGTACTTCTTCTTGTATAGCAGCTTTTTGATCTTCATATATATTGTTAACAGAAAATGCATCCTTTTCATCTTCATCTACAATACGACGTCCAGCAAAATCAAATGTTACTTTAATTTCCCGTGAAGATCGGAAACGTATTTGACGCATTTCTTCTTCACGACGTTCTAAAGCCTCTCGTTCTGATTTGCTCAACCACTGAGAGTCAGAACTGAAATAATCTGCATCATCATCAATTACATGTGTTCTCTTGACACTGTTTTAAAAAGACAAAAGGTGAAAAAGAAAGAAATAAGTAGTGAAACTAATGAACTTGTCAAGTAAATTTTGTTCAAATTCTACATGAAAATATTAAAGTTTTATTCCAAATAATACAAAAGGATTACTGTCACTCACTGGTTTACACAGAACAAGAGAAAAACTGGTTTCTGTGACATAGCCATATTATACAAGAAAAAAAAAACATTCAGGTTTATTTACTATAATAAAACACTTAATAAAATGTACTTTCTGTGAGAAAACTAATTATATTTATTAAAGTGATCAATTGGTTGCTGGTATTTTATAGCATATTAACCCTTGTAGGTTATTTAATGCCAAATCCTGTTTATATATATATATATAATGGTTTGTAAACAAATAATTTGTAGGTAACATTTTTAAATTAGCCAGAGCTCATTTGTTTGCACACAGTTAAATGGTTTCAAGTATTGATATTCAGTACAAATAATTCTATCACCATCAGATGCAGTTTAATGTTATACTCAAGGCACTAAACAGTTTCAAGAATTGCTATCTAATACTAATAATTCTATTCAGCATTATTCGTTCGTTTGTACACAGTTAAATGATTTCAAGTATTATAATACCAACAATTTAATTAAACATCATTTGTTAGCACACAGTTAAATGGTTAATGATTCTATGGTTTTATTTGACCCATAGATGGGACCCTAACAGGTACTACCTCTCCAGGTCAAAGTGGTACCTTCCATCTTGGATGTTTTATTATGTACATCATATTACCAATTCTTTTTTCAATAATGCCCTCTAACCAGGTTGCTTTACCTAAATGATAATTTAGGAAATAAATTTTTTCCCCTGGACTATAAGTCTTATTAGAGGTATTAATTTTTTTCTTATTTCCTTTTTTGATGGAATCAATTTATAGAATATTGAACAAATTTTCCTAGCAAACATCAGTTCTGCTTGAAGTGGATAAGGGCAGCATTTTGCTTATGTCTGATTGGTGAAGATCCATCAGTTCATTTTGCATGTTAAGTAAGTTGACTACCACTTTGATTAGACTTCTAAACCCTAGAAGAGTAAGACATTTGAGTAGTTTCCCGAATCTTTCTTCTTGTCATTCAATGCTCTCATCGAATCTTTAAATACTCTTGTCATTGTATTTCCTGTTGTTTTAAATCCTCTTGTCATTTTTCTTGTTTTAGGAATTCCAACATACAATTTTTAAAGTCCTCCATTGTATATCCTTGAATATCACTTTGTGTAAATTCGAATCTTCAAATCCTTCGTCAACAACTGTTGCTGTTTTTTTTTTGTTGTGAATACGAAATCTTCAAATCCTTCATCGACAACTGTTGCTGGTTTTTTTGTTGTGAATACGAAATCTTCAAATCCTTCATCGACAACTGTTGCTGGTTTTTTTGTTGTGAATATGAAATCTTAGAATCATTCGTCACCAACTGTCGTTGGTTTTTTGTTGTGAGTACGAAATCTTCGAATCTTTCATTGCCAACTGTTGTATCATGCTAACGAAGAGATACACAGTGAAATAGAGTTAATTATTTATTAACTGAAGTGGTGCAGTCCAACAAATATTCTAAGTCTTGCACTATGCGTGTTACGTCTGAAGTTGGTCTTACTAATGACAGAGATCTTTCAATACCGACCCGTGCTTAAAAAACACGTGTTTTATACCTCCAAGATACCGGAAGTCACATAGTACGAGCCACTATATAACACATTGGCCATTTGAATACCAAAAAGCTTTTGAACTAATTAACAACTGACACCTGATTTATTATAAACTCATTTAATATATGATTACTATTCCTTAATTCTGGTTAAATGAAACTAGTCAAATTGAAAAAGAAGTAAAAGATTCTTCATGTGAATCCAAGTTGATAATAATGCTATTAAAAGGTGGGTGGTGTTAGGAACCTAAAAGACAATTACTCTTCATAATACTACAAGGAGCAACCCTGCCCACTACCCATGAAATATGAAATCACCTATATGAGTAGTTTTGTCCAATCAGTATGTTTGTCACCATCTCTGTTAGAGACTCGGAGCTCTGTTCAACCATTTATTGGTTCTTAGTTTTCAGTTCCAATAGTTTTGCACTGCTCTTATCTCATCATTGGAGGATTGAGGTAATTTCATTTGTGTCAAGTTAATGAAAATTCATTTTTTATGTTATATCTTATCATTGTACTAAAAGTTGCAGGATGAATAGGCATGCCTTGATGCCTGTGGGAATATACCAAGGAAAATGGGCAATTTTTATGCCCACTCATATACAGATGTGGGTAGGTTTCTACATTAAAAAGGTCTTGTGCCACATTTCATCATCATGGGAAGATTTGTAAATATTATCAGAATAAAGTACAACCAATAATTGGTTGGCTATTCTCAGTCTCAATGCTTTATCATTGGTACTGAGGCCTGGTTCTTGGGAATTTGTCTTCCAAGCTAACTCAAAATAAAAAAAGAACTAATTTTTCAGGCCACAAATCTAAACAGTAAAAATAGTCTATATTAATAGAAAAGAATAACAGAAAAAAAGCATTACCTCGTTTTGTCATAATCCAATAATCTATTTTTGTATTCAACAGCTTTGGTAATTTCTTCTGAGTCTACATTACTTCCTGAATTTTTAGAAATTTGAAGAATTTGGTTGTTTATTTGTTGTAACACCTTATCTGAGTCCTTCATCAAAGTTTGACGTAATTTTTCACTTTTTTTTGTTCCTTCAGACAAAATTCTCTGTTGTTCTTTAGTACAAACCTAAATAATGAAAAGGATGTTGAAATTTAAGTATAAAATTAGAAGTTTATTTTTTGCATTAAAATAATTTGAAAAATGATTTAAATAACATTGTAAAACAGTATAATTTTTTTTGTATAGTTATGAACTAATTACGAGTTTACCTCATTTTCATTGCACTGATCTGAACAAATAAAGCAATATTTTTTATTCTACCAAGTATGGATATGATTTTAGATGATATATTAATTCTACTTTAATGAATTTTTTTCTCTTAATTTAATTTTCCAGATTACAGGAAAGTTGGTAAATGAGATATTTTTAAAATGATATTATTTTCATTGTATTACACTAATTTTTTAAAATAAAAATATACCACTAAGATAACATATAGTAATTAAATCATTTATTAAAATATCTTTAGATGTACTTTAACACACTTAAAGTGTGATGAAATGGAAATATGGGAGGTGAAAAGTTCATAATTTTACTACAAAAATTATTCATAATAATCAGTCTCTGGTACAGATACATTATTCTTTCAATTATATTATGAGATAAAAATGAAAAATCATATAAGCATTTACCAAATTGCCACAAAAGAGACAAACTCCAGCTCCTTCCTGAGCACACACTATCCGACCACATTCCAAACAGTTATTAACAAGTTCATGTTTCAAAGCTTGACATTCACAAGTATGTCGACCTATAACAAGAAAAATTGAATATTAAATTCTTTTAGGTTAAGTAAATTATTTTAAAATGATGCAACCATCTTTATAAAATTATTTTAAATTTTAAGTTTCTATTCTATTCCTCCTTGAAATAACATTTTTTAAAATCACAAAGCAAAAACATTCTTCACCAATTACAAATTATAGTCATGATACTCACAGTTCTACAATAGTCTCTTCAGAGAAAGAAGAGTTATATCATGCTTATAAAAAGAGTATTTAAGCAAGTCTACTCATCGTTTTCTTTAACACTATAACAACTTGTTCATTTTACCATTGCTAATACATTCCACTTGAAAGACTAGAGAAAACAGGTTTGCTAAAATTTATGGGTAAGCAGAAGTGATTCATTGAAGAGAAGACATTTGTCAGAGATTTTTAACTAATCCTCTAATGTGAGTTGATTCATCTATTTTTGCTTTTTTATTGCAGATATATTTCAGCAGTTAAATTAAACTAATGAGCATAACTAAACAGTCAATATACAGAATGGTACAGTGTCAGAAAGAAAAGGACAATGTGTGATGGAATAATGCATATATGTATAGGTGTGAGCATATCTGTATTCGTGTATATTGCAAATATGTATTTATGAGTGTAGATGCAAGCACATCTGTATGAGTATGTTTAAGCATAAGTATAACATATATGAATGATGTACATGTACATAGATGTTTATGTATGATAGTATTAAAGGGGTATCTAAACAAGTTGGGTTGGCAAATTTTAAAAGATAAATAATGAAATAGAAAGAGAAGGATTTCTTGATAGAAATGAAAGGCTTTTTTATGTTTATAATAAACTGAAATCTTTGGCACAAGTACAGTCAGAGGTCAGCAAACAAACTGACAGACTGCAGTTTGGTATTGCCACAAGTGACATAAGATTATATACAAGAAGCTTGCTTGATCATGACAGCTTTGGTATTGTAGCAGAATTGAAAGGCAGAATGAGTAGCCTCTGGAGGTGGGCAACCTAGATGCAACAGATGACACTTCTGCAGACAAGTGATCTGAGGAAGAGGTAACATTACCATGAAGGAGCACTAGATGCAAGAGTCCCACCCCCACTGGGTTGTTATTTATGTGATCCTCAGATCACAGGAGAGTGCAGCGGAATTGATAGGCAGAACGAGCAACTAGCTACTTCTGGTGAACCAATCAGTCTTCGCCATTTGAAGAGACGAGTAGCGTGTTGTATATGCAGGCAGAACAGTGGACATAAATTTGGGTTCATTTGATTACGAAGGTTGACCAATACTAGAGGATGCTAATGCAAATTTAGTAACTGTCCTTAGCTACATAAAAACAGGTGGCAAATCAGTCGGGCAAGAGATGAAATGTGATGACAAAGCTACATGGAGTGAATTTCGTTCCTGGTAACACCAGAAGGAAAGAAGAGGAAAGAGACAAGAAATGACAAGTGAACTTGTTTCTGTTGTCCTATTTCACAGATGGCGTTGAACTTTATTTTTTGACCCCCCTCATTTTCAGTTGATTTTTATTTAACAGGTATTCAAATTGGTTAAAGCATCATCCATGAAAAACAAGTGATATGAGTCCAAATCTTGTTCAAAGCTGCTATTTTTCCCTAAAATTCTGATGGCTAAAAATGCCAAGATTAAAATATAAATAAGGGAAAACTAGTTAGATATTTATAATAGTTTTCAATTTTTTTTCAGTCAAACTTTTTCCTCTGGTAATAAACTTCCTGACTAAATTAGTCTTAAATATAATCGGGAGAGGGGTCCATTTATTTGTCAAAAGTTTTTACTTTAAGAGGAGACAATATATATGTATATAAATACAAACCAAAATTACATGTATAATTGAAAATAATGCAATATTTGTCAAGCGTCATTCTTTAAATAAAGTGAATTTTTCCAAAGGAGATGGCAATAGAAAGCACTGTTTACAGTTGCACTTTTTTAAAAAAATGATGGGCCCTTTCATGTTACAAAAGAACTGTCATAGCATGACCATTTTTACTGACCACTGCACCCAGAACTTTCTCCTTACTAGAGAGTCAGTATGTTTCCACTCTATGGACTAATAGTTACAAACCCATGTTTAGCCCATTTGTAAATATTTTTTGACTAAAACATGCTTCTTCATACACATCACACATTCTGTAAATTTCATATGGCTTGTACTTCTCAACCACCAAAAATTTGATGAAAGATTTCCATTCAAGCTTGGAGCACTCCAATTTGCCGTCATTTGGAATAGTCTCAAAACATTTTTTTGAGATTAAAATAATTTTTTGCAATAAATTAATAATAAATTAATTCCAAACAATACAGAGTTTACATTTATAGTAAAAAAAAATTATTTTGCTTTTTTGAAAGACCCTCTTATAAAGGCACTAAAAATTATTACTGAATCATTTTAAACCATATAACCTAGCATTTAATTTTATGTAAATATAAAAAATTGCAAATAAACTTACCTGGAATTTTCACAACTGTTCTTGCTTGGCCTTCTTTACTATAAAGTGGAACATACTTGGACTTTTTTTTTGAAAATTCTTTAACTGATTTACTGCTTGATTCAGTTTTTGATTGATGCTACAAATAAAAATAAGTATACACACATATTTAACCCATTTTATAAAAAAACAAATCAATAAATAAATTACAATGAAAGTTAATCATATTTCAAAATAATTCAAAAATGAGTTTTGATAGATGTGATATATTACCTGACTTTTAAGATGTCTGATAAAATTCAAATACTTTCTTTTTATTCTACAGTTATGATGTTGCTTTTATTTTTATACATTATGATTTATGTTCTAATACAAACATTACACCTTTATCTGCTTCTACCACACCAATACTCTAATGCTACTATTGTTGTATACTTTACATATACATATGCAAAAACACAAGAAAAAACAGGCAAATACAAATACAGGCGGACTCTGTTGTTTCAGATATGAACACTTTTTTAAATTTCTGGCTTCGGTTCTTCGACATGAGAAGAGAGACACAATACTTAAAAGTCTTTCGTAATCATACTATGCTAACCCCACCCCCAATGTTCGGCACGTCTCGTGGTGTTTAAGATCTCAATTCATCTCTGCCGGAAGAGATCCGAAAAACTCAACTCTTCGACTTAATGGCCGAATCCCCAACTCTCAACTCAATGGCAGGAACCCAAATCTCAGCCTCCAACTGACTCTTTTTTCAAAATCCTCAAATTCTCAGGACCATCTCTTCCGGGCATGATGTCATCCACACTCCAGCCCCATTCTCTGTCTGGGGTTTATTATTACAATGGTGATTGTCATATCCTTTGCGCACAAGCATAAAACTGTACCCAATGACTATGCACCTGAACTCTTAACCCGAATTCCTTAATTATATAACACTACCCTTATTTTTCCTCAACAATATTCAATACTTTATAAGAAATGATTCAGCAAAGAAATATTTTAATTAGAAACAATTTTTAGTAGGATAAAATTGAGGCTTTTTAAGGGTACTGTCTATTTTTATGATGATCTGTCTTATTATAAATGTTACTTGAAGATCTTTTCATTTTCTTTGCATATTCTTTCATCTGTTTATTTACAGAGTAATTCATTATTATTAATGGACTGTTTCATAATATTGCTTGATTTTTTCATTAATATTGGTGGTGTTTCATGACTATTAATACATAAGTTAAGTATTTTAGGCTTATTAGTATAATATTTCTATAAAAAAAATAGGTTATTCCTATAAATTCTAGGTTATTTTAAAAATGATCTAATATGTATTATATTCAGGAGCAAGGTAAATGGGGTATAAAAAGGAAATTACATCCTTATTTCAATATAAATTTACAACTTTAAGAGATTTTTTATGACATTTATTACCCTCAAAGTCAAAAATTATTTTCTTTATCTATGACCAATTATTCTACATGTAAAATAATATATATATATATATATATATATATATATATATATATATATATATATACATACACACACACATTAATATACAGGGATGCTCCCAAAATTGAAAGTCTACATAGGTAAGTCAAATGAATTAATTTTTTTTTATATATCTAATTAAGATTTGAAGTAATTTTGATAATAAAACATCAAGATAATTTGTTTCTATGGGGTTAAAATCCTCCTGTCCCACTCCCTCAGGAACACCTAACTGAAACTATAAATAAAGGAATGAGAAAAAGCTCATTCTTAGATAATGAAAAATTGCAGGACATTGAATCAAACCAAAGGTTAATTTATATTGGAAAATTTCATAAAAATCTCTAGTGCAATTATAAAAGTTATCAAAAAGACAATCTCAAAATTCACTATAACATCTACATTCTGCTGAAGCACCATCTTGCTCTTTGGTTCTTGATTCAATAAAATTAAACCTTTACTTTAGCATTGCACGAACCTTTTTGTATTAAGCTGCAATGGCTACAATAGCAAGAATTTTGTGCAGACATTTTGTTCATGCTGATCAGCCACACATGATGAATCCTTAAGGCCAGATTGAGTGTTGGCACCAATTTAGACGAAGGTCAGAAATTATACTAAATCACAGGAATCAGAATCATCTATGATTTCATATGCTAGTACTGTTTCCATTGAGATTGCTATTACTAACCAAAAAAGTTTCTTCTTTTTCCTGCTCAATGGTTACAAGGATTACATTTATAGGTGATCATACAAAGTTGTTGAATGTATACATAAATAAGTAAAGAGAGTGACCTGAAGACACTCTTTTCAAAAGCTACTACACCAAGGTGTAGGGGAGGGCACTACTACTTTGTCTGAATTGCTCCACTTACTCTTGATCCATATCTTTTAATGCTGAATGTTAAATAAGGAGGCATCAAGTACCATTTTTTGAGTTTTTGGTATGATTCAACCTGAGATTGAACCCAGGTCTCCCATACCATTGGTGAACAATGCATAGAGAACCAAATTTCATCCAGAAATACCAAATTTTGAAGTGGTATGTGGAATACTAGTCATATATGCACAGCTTAGATTTAAATCAAGCTGAATTTCTCCTGATTGGTATTTTTCTTTTTCACATTGCTTTTTGAACCAACTTAATCTTTAATATAATAACTTATCTTTGATTTGGATTTTCTTATTTTGTCAAGTAGCTATTCTGCTATGTTGTTGAGTATGAATGTATTGTTTTGGTTCAAAATCTGTTGGACTCCTAATTTCAGTAGTCACATTTTATGTGCCTTTCTCAGAGAGTTTGTGTGTGAATCTGACAGAAATTCAAGTCATCTAGGCATACTTCAAGCATTTTTGACTCTTGCTCAATCATTTTCATGGCAACTGATATTTTCTCTTCTGTCCAGTAAACATGTTGTATAACAAAGAAAGATGACAACATGTATAAAATATAATCTGCTTCTTTTTTTTATCACCTGAAATGAACAGAGGGTAGAGCAAAAGAGAGGGCCAGAAACATTGAGCTGTACATAGGGGACTAATAGCACAGGTCTTTGGTGAAATCTCTTCTACTTTGGATCAAAATCTTTTGAGTTATATAACATCCTGGACACCCACGCAATTAATGTGATTACACTTCTCTCTAGTACGTCACCAACACAAATTCAACCGCAGCCTGCTGCCTATACAATGCATGTGGACACACCTCCTCCAGTATGTTACCCATGCAAATTCTTGTGGTCACATTTCCTCCAGCCTGTATAGGGACATGCTTTCTTCTAGCATGCTTCCTATGCAATTTATGCAGCATTTCCACCAAGAACATCTGCATCAGGTACCAGGTGCATTTTCATTCAACCAGGGTTTAACTTCTGCTGCTGCATCAACAGATGTCAAAGAGGTCTTCAAGTCAATATCCAACAAACATATTGCTTCCTATTCTGATGTTGTACAACTCCAGGCTATTCTATTTTTACTATTGTCCATTGTATTCAATGATGATGTCCTACTGATATTTTTCCTCCACTTTTTTTAATTTTTGGACAGGTATTGCCAATTGTCTCAAAGGATGTTCCTGACCCCTAAGTTTCTTTAGATAATGTTCTGATGCTTGAGTTTTGGTCTATCCGTTTTACATGCTCCTTCTTTAAGTTGAGAGTACAGAATCTGTTTTGGCAGTCAGCTGTCCTCTAGTCTGTTCAAGTGACCAGCCCATCTTAAGTTGCAGTGAGCAAGTATATTGTACATACCAGGGAGTTTATATTTCTCCAAGATGAATTTATCTGGGATATGCTGCCACCACTTGACATTTAGTATTTTGCACAAGTGATGCATCATAAAGATGTGAAGTCTGTGTGGATCTGCTTTGTATGCCATCCAAGTTTCTGTGCCATACAGGAGGTTTAAGAGAACTATAGTGTGGTATGCTGTGCATTTAGTTTTTATGGAGAGGTCTTTGTTGAGCCAGACTCACTTCTTCAGTCCACCAAAGGCCTTGGAAACATTTGACATTTGTGATTCTAGTTCAGCATCAAGTCTCTTGTTGGCAACAGTGGAACCTAGATATTTGAATTTGTTTATGTGGGTTAATACCAAGCCCTCTATATGTCTTGACCAATGTCATGAGATCCTGTAGGGTGTTGGTATATAACCTTGGTTTTCTTGAGGTTAATTTTCAACCCAAATGTCTTTGCCGTTTTCGAGGAACAGATGATTATTTCCTGTGCATCTTGGTGGTTGAGTGCCACAAAGGCAGTGTCATCAGTAAACATGAGCTTGCATACCAAAACATTTCTGGTCTTTCTTGCAGACTTAAAATGACTGTCATTGAACAAGTTTCCTCCCCATCTACTCTGTATCCATAATCTTTGGGTGGAATCAGTGAAAGCATCAGACAAGACTATAGAAAAATCGAGAACAGTGTGGGGGCAAGAACACAGCCCCATTTCACTCCATTCCCACCCTCAAATGGTTCTGAGAGTTTTCCTTTAAAGCTGACTGATGCCTTCATTCCTATATGCAAGGCAGATACAAGCCTGACGAAGTGGTCAGAGTACTCTAGTTTCGGTAAGATGTTTCATAGCACTTCCCTGTTCTGTATCAAAGGCTTTTGTAAAGTCAACAAATAGCATGTAGAGGAGCATAATCTGTTCGATATATTCCTCCTATATTTGTCATAAGGAAAAGATAATGTCCATGGTTTCACAGTTTACATGGAACCCACATTGTACCTCAGGTAGGATATCTTCCTCTAAGGTCAATAGTCCATTGAGCAGTATGCGGATGAACACTTTCTCTGGTATAAAGAAAACCCAAATCCTGTGGTAGTTGTTGCAATCTTGTCTGTATCCCTTCTTGAAGACAGTGACTAGTTTAGCATCCTTCCAGTCTACAGTAACTTCCAAGTTTTCCCAAGCATCTTTTATGATGGTTTATAGTACCTTGACAAGCCTCCTACATCCTCTCTTCTGGATGTAGTACATCTGCGCCAAGAGACTTTCTGTCAGGGAGCATAGTGACAACCTTACTCATTTCATCCAGGTCTGGGCATTCACACATCCAGTGTTGGGTTAACCTTTGTTTAATGTTGTCAACTACATGTTAATCCACTGTTGATGGTTCATTGAGCAGTGTGGCTTATGCTTCTCTATGACTATTGTTTTATTGTCGAAAGCGAACAGTTTTGTTTGGGTGGTTAACTGTTGGCCCTCACACAGTGATCATTAGGGTTTATAAGTGTCTGGAGTTCAGATGCTTTTGTCAGTCACCATTTATTTTTGAGTTCTCTGCATCTCTGTCAGAGCAGCTGACAGCATGTTCTATATCTGGCACTAGCAGACTTACTGTTCTTCCTGAGTATGTTATTCCTGGCTAGGTTCCTGTTGTTAATAAGCTCTTCAACCTCCATGCTGTTTTCATCAAACCAGTCTTCATACTTCCTTACAGCAGTGCCAAGTTTCTCTTTGGATACCTTGTATGCAATTGATTTGAAGGTGTTCCAATTTTCTTCTACAGTAGAAGCTAACCTGTCATTTAGCAAAGCCTGCAGGTCATCCCTGACTTGATCTTTATCGTATTGGTTGCAAGTTTCTTGATGGCATTTTGTTTTTCCACATTTTCCACTTCACTTGTAGTTTGGTAGTAGACTTGATCACAACATGTTCAGTACTGCAGTTGGCTCCTCTCATAGCTCTTGAGATCAGAATATCTGGCAGATCACACTGTAACATGATGTAGTCAATGAAGTGCTACTATTTGGATCTTGGGTGCATACAGGAGTTCTTGGGGATTTGATTGTGTTTGTAGTATGTGTTAGTAATAACCAGCTGGTGTTTTGTACAAATGAATAGCTACAGATTGCAATTAGTATTAGACTTCCCCATTCCAAACTTACAAAGAACCTTCAGTCAGGTATAATGTGACTGGTCAACTTGAGTGTTAAAAGTCTCCAAGAAGAGACATAAGCAACAATCAAAGTGCAATATCTACTGTCAACTAATGGAAACCTCAGTGTAATAAGTCTGTCACTTACTGGTTTTGGATCCTAAGACTTACTTGGCTGAAGACCATTACTGACTGCAAAAGCCTCACCAGATTCACTTCGTTCTGTTGAAGATTTTTCACTCCAGTAAGTGGTGTAGCCTGTCTCCTTCTGATGCTGCTATTTTCAGCAAATCTGACCTCACTCAGAGCCACAATGTTGATGTATTTTTGAAACTCCATAGCTTTTATAATACCCCTCTTTTCAGGTTTGTCCGGCATTATTCTTATATTCCATGTTGCTAGGTTGAGGGTGTTCATTTGTCAGACCTTTTTCATCCTGCATGATGTCTTGCCTGTATGGGTATTTTTCTTTGTTGGAGTACATGTCTTGTGGGGGAAATTGGTAAGGTTTTTTTAGGATGCACAAAGGTTTGTCAGTTGTTTGTCCACCCCTCTCCTCCTCTGAGAAGATGCTGAACTGGCAAAGATGGTCCAAGGCAAGATCAGCATCTCAGTGGTCACAGTGACCAGCTGGAAGTACATGAAGGTATGTACATCTACCCTCACAGGTTATCACGTCTGGCTTTTTTGTCAAGGGCTTGTCCTTCCCTAATAGTTCTATTTGGCCCATAGATACGCTCCCCAACAGGTACTCCAACTCCAGATCAGGATGGACCTGGAAGTAATGGCAATGAAGGGATACTCCGAATTCCTCAAAGCTCTAGAAATGAAGTGTCACTATCAGATGCAGTTTAATGTTATACCCAGGACAAACTTCTTCTGCAAAACATGTACTCCAATAAAGAAAAATACCCATGCATGGCAATCTTCAAAGTCATTGATGTGGGTACAGGTATATTTACCCAGACTATTAAAGTTTCCATGTAAATTGTAAATAAAAATATTGTAAAGCCAATTCTACCCAACCCACAACAAAGTTGATTTGACAAAGTCAATCCTTTTCAGAGCATGATAAAATTCAGAAAAAAGGCAAAAATGAAGTTAGATGGATGAAAATGATAGTACTATTTCTTATTTTAGGTGTTTTGTTTTTTTCCATTTTAGAAAAATAATCTCTTGTTTAGTTATAAATGTATTTTTAAAACTCATAAAGATTTCAATTCATTCATAGATTTAAAAGAAACAAAACATTGCACACATACATCATCTACAAAAGTAAATCATTTAAAAATCTTATCAATATAAAAATTTAATGCATAGGAATACTACTCAATTTGAGACCAAACAATTCATATTTGTTTATCCCACATAGAATATTTTGAAAAAGGTAAATAAAAAATGTTATGAATATATGATAAATAAAATATACCTCAAGATCAAAATTTTCTTTCAAAGCTGCTTTTTTGGACATTTTTGATTTGTCATTCTTTCCTTGCTTCTTTGTCCCTTGAAAATAATCTGGACCACTTTCCATTTTTTGATATACCTAAATATTAAAAAATATTTGGAATTTATTTAAAATGAATATAAACTCTTTATCTTTTGTTGTATATTCTTTAACATTTTTTATAGTAATTGGAAAAGTTTAAAATTTTGTAAAATATATAAAAATTACAAAATGTGTAATTGGTGATTTGAGATAACCAGATTAATAAGATAGACAAGAAATACTCAAGTTAAAATTTTTTTTAAATATTTGTAAATTAAAGGATTTATTATGCAGAAAATATCCATACCTAAAATAACCTCTAATGAAAAACCACAAGAAAAAATGAAAATTTATAAAGAAAAAAAAATAGGAGCACTTGATATTCTTTAACCATTTTAGTCATATCTATTCAACATTGTTACATCATATCAGTATCTTACAGACAATGAAAGAATTTTTAAAAATTGTAAATTTACAAAACATCTTGATAAAAAATGTTTAAAATTATAATAATGTGAAGGTTTTCTTTTTCTTACCAATTACAATCCTAGTAAAAATACAAAAAATAATTATGAGAAAAATTGCCTAAAAAAAACAATATTTACTTTAGTTTTCCTGTTTTTAACGTCCCCAAAGTAAAGCTTGCATTTACAAACAAGGACCATTTGAAAAAAAAACAGAAAGAAAAATTATTTATCCAATCTTTTAAAGAATTGTAAAAATTATCCATAACATTAAATAGAAAAGTTACTTTAAATTAAGGCAGATATATTTGACCCCCCCCAAAAAAAAATCATGTTGATTCTTAAATTTTGAGTGGAAACATTTAAAAAAAAAAAAAAATCTGTTTTTTCTTCATCATCCAAAATGTTATTTAAATTCAATGATTAACAGATCTTTTGTGAACATTTTAATTTTTAAAATTTTTCGATATCTAAACAAAAGCACATTTTTGTTCATTACTATCAATTCATAACTATCAGAACTTCTTTAAATTAATTATTTTCAAGTTTCAAAGCTTTATTCATTCTCTATTCAACTCAAAAAACAATCTGATACTTGTAAAATCCACAAATACAATGACAGTTCCTGTAGGCCAATTTTGCTGCCACATTAACTTAGTGACAATAGTTGAAGCAATGAAAAGTGAGACAATGCAAGTTGTTATAAAAGAATAACATGTATCATTTACATACAAAGTGTATTTCTATATAAAAACAGTAGTCAATTTTCTATCTTTTTAATTCCTGCAGACTCAAGAGCAAATCATATATATAGTAGACAACATTACAAAATTACCAATTCAATTATAAAAGACTAGCAAGAATAACCAACATTGTTTGGGGGGGTAAATTATTTCATATATGACAATACTAATAGCACAAAGGATTTTAAATAAAAATTACACTTCATAGAAGTTATGAGGATACAGGTATATTCACCCTGTCTAATAAAGTTTCCTTATTGGAAAAGAATAGCACATTTAGATATTCTATTTGATCCATAGATGAGACTTCTAATAGTGGACTTCAGAGTAAGAGCAATGAAAATATATTTTTCTCACAAATTTGGAATGGAAAGGTCTTTTAAAAAAGTTCCATCTTCATTCAATAATTGCAGAAAAATCTGATTAAAATTCAACAATTAGTCAATTTTTGATAGTTTTTTGAATTCAGTGCGTTCTACTCAAAACTTTCATATGATATATCTACACTGTAAAGAAATTTTTAAACAAAATATCTCCAACTCTATATCATTTTCTTAAAGAAACTTTAAACCAGAATTTTCTCCACTCTTTCTTCTTACTAATGGCATAAAGGATTTGTATTAAGTATGGTTTAGTTTGGTTAATTTGTTTAATGACAGATCAACTCTTTATGGGTCATTTAATGCTAAAATTTGGTTCATTTGAAAATGTTCGATTATAATTATTTATATTTTCAATGTTTCATTACAATCAGTTTTTTAATTGCACTTTTTTTTTATTTGTCTATGATAATAATTTGTTTACACAGAGTTATATATCAAGTATTCCTATTTAATACAAATAATTTACACACGGTTATATATGTGCAAGTAGTTGTAAAAGTAAAAAAAATCTACATATATAGGTTTCTAAACTTTAATGCAAAATTGATGTAAAAGTATTTATCAAAAAATTATATTTAAAAAGAACTCTAATTAATAGTAGCTCTTCTTACAAACAAAATATTCATACCTTTGGTATGAAACCTTCACTAGACTTCTGACCTTTAGCATCTTTTCTTCTCAACTGCTTTCGTTGCTTGAGTAATTGGGAAACAAAAGACTGCACCTTTGGATCTGATTTATCAAGAAGATCAAATAAATAGTCTTCTATATCTTGATCTCCTTCCATAGCAATAATATATCTGAAAAAAAAAAAAAAAAAAAAATCAACACGAAATAAAATAATCTAAAAGAAAAGGATATCCATACAAAGATAAGTTCAAAATTCACAAATCTTTAAATATTAAAAATAAAACATTGGATTTACTCCTGTTTTATTTATGTTGCTGTCATTGAATCATAATTACACAAACAAATTTATACTCAGATGAAAAAAAACATTTTATAAATTATGATTTAAAACAGTTTAGAAATTCTAGTCTGAGTGCATTTTTTAGAAAAAATAAATCTTTTAAGTTGTTCAACATTAAACTGTTTTGATTGGGGGGTTTCAATTTCAACATAACCAATTTTTTATGATGTATATTTTTTTGTAACATACTGCTTTATTAAAAAAAAACATCACAAATCATGAGCTTAAGCAAAATTAAGTAGTTTTGAACTAATTACAACATTCATTTTTTTTTTCAAAATAATTTTAGACTACATTCTTCAACTTATCAGCAACACATTTCTATCTCTTGTCTCACTGAACCCAATCTACAAAATAGTACTTGATGTCAGAAGTTGTGTAAACAAATGATTATAGTCAAATAAAAAAAAAAGTTTAATTTTTAAAAAATGAATGTAAGCTTAAACTAATTAGAACATTCATTTTCTTCTAGATAATTTTAAACTACCTTCTTCAACTCAAGCTATGTAGCCTTACCAGAAATTAGAGAAGCAGTGTAACCAGTCTCTTAGGAAATGGGAGATAACCCTACAATATGCACTTTCATTCATTGATTCAATTAGAAACCAAGACAACAAAAAAAAGAATTGAACAGTAACAAAAAAGAAATTAAATATTTTCTAGTCATTTTCTTTACTTTCTAAATTAAATTAACTAACAGCAATATTGAAATATATCTAAGACTTTTCTTATTTCAATGAAATGCTTACGTCATACTGTTTAAAACAACCTTTCAACCACATATCTCTGTTCAATGAAAATTTTCATATATCAGATTTCTTCTTACTAATGAAAAAGATTATGATAAAATTAACTTTTATACAAATTTTGGGCAATTCTCTGTATCCTTTTAAGTCAAAAATGCATGTTGGTGATTTAATATTGAAATTAAACATTGTTCATTTTTTGCATAAAAGTTCACAAATAAAAAGATAATTACTGAAACTTATTCTTATCTAGATTGTGAATATAAGTACTACTTTTATATAAATATATAACCACAACCATTTTTCCCACCATGCTAAAAAAAAAAAGTTGTTTTTTTTTTATTTATATTCTAGATGGAACCCATCAGGTTCAGTTCAAAATTGACAAATTTTTTGTTTAAATCAATAACAAATTCTATAGGTGGGGGTCGTGCTTTAACTAGCCAACATTTATTTCAATTCATTTAAAATCATTTGTTTATTTCATGAAAATGAACTGAAACATCAGACAGTAATCATTAAGAATCGAGAAGGAAACAATTCTCACATCATCATGATGTGCCACTAGCATGGATTTCTCTGAACCTCTCCCACCATTCGTCCCTATCATCCATCACTCTCAGCAGGTCTTCCATGATGCATCCTGTATCAGTACAGAGCTGTTGTAGATAGGTTCTAGCTGGTTGCCCCATCTTCGCTCATCCATGTGAAAGGATCCACTGGAGTACATCACTTATGAGCTTGCCTTTACTTCTCCAGCAATGTCCTGCATGTCTTGTTGGTCGAATTTGGATGGCTTTCGAGATGGGTGATAGGTGTCCGTACAGCTGTTGCTTTGTGGTATGTTGCCTCCAGGATTTGTTCAATACAGCTTGCAGCATTCTTGTGCAATTGCCGTCAATATTTCTCTCCATATTTTTAGTTAGCATCCATGTGGTGCATCCATACAGCAGTATTGACATGACCACTGCTTGGAAAAAAATTGTGCTGTACTTTATCTGATAGGTCTGACGCCCATATGACCAATAGTCTATCGATAGCTGTCCATGCCTTTGCTAGTTACATGTTGATGTCATTTTTGATAGATGAGACACTTATTCCGAGGTAGGTAAACTTGTCCACAAGTTTCAGAGATCTACCATTTAGTGTGGAGACGTTGCCTCTTTGATTAAAGCACATGAACTCAGTTTAGTCTGCATTGACATGGAGGCCTATGCTACCTACTGCCTGTTCCAGAATATGCAGCAGAGATTCAGCCTAGGCAGGTGTATCTGCCTGAAGCGTTATGTCATCAGCGTAGTCCATGTTCATAATCATTTGTGTAGGGTGTCTTCTGCTTCTTGCCTTTGCCAAAGTAAAGCCATTTTCTTTCATTAAATCTATCAATATTCGAAGTACATAGTCTAGGCAGATAATAAACAGGTATGAGGCTAATGGGTCCCCTTGTAGTACACCTACAACAACGACAAAGAAATCTGTATCTCCATCCAGTGAACAAACTTATCTCCTTTTCATTATAAAAGAAAGAAGAATTTATGAAGAAATGACAAAAGAAGAATGCCTTGTCCAAGAAATCCAACTTCTTTAGTGAATAGTGCAAGCAAAACTTTGCCTGGGGGAAAAGCTCCCCTTAGGACCAGATGATCAACTTAATATCACCCACCCAGCATGAACACATTAAGGATTTATCCAACGACCACACAAGGCCATTCTAATGTGGGAGCCCATGCAAGAATCAAAACTCATGCATGGCCATCACAAAAAAATCTTTGGTCCGCTTGGCATTCTCCTTTTGGGGTGCTTCAGGCACTAAGTGATAAACCATGAGGTTTAAAATTGACACCCCTAGATTAAACTCTTCCATTCACTGCAGGTGTCTAGGATTTTGTTAATTACAGTATCGTAGCCATACCTAAAATCTCTGGTTTAGAGAAAATACTAAGTCAGCCATGACATCAGTCAACAAAACATTGTACATACATCATGAGAGAACTTCTGTTACTAACACACAAACTATTTTTCAAAAGGGATTAATTCTGCTGGCCTTTTGGAAACACAATTATTACCACAGGATAAAATATATTATATTTAAAAGTTCACCTTCAAACTATAATGAAGTATTTCTTTATCTCTTATATTTGATAAAGGAACTTCCTGTGTACAAAAACACTTCACTCAGCCCTGCAGTGTGGTAGCAGCTAACGCTATATAAACACGAGGCAGCAACCGAAAATCAAATTGGCAGTGGTATCTGTACCTCCACTCTGATTTCTAGTTCAAAGACAGATTCTAGGCCAAATGGCTTCTGGCTTCGGGTGGGTGATGATATTATTGACAAGCATTGTATAGCACTGGACCTCTTGGTCCAGTTTAAACTATAATCAGGCATTCGTGCCTGGACTCACATTTGAGTCCATATCCAGCAAGGCTCATCAGGCTCACATTACTCTAAGTGAGCCAATGACCAGCATAGATCAGCAGAGATCTAGCCTTGGCTTGTGCCCAACCTCCTCCTTCCTTAAACCCAACTATAATCCAAACTTCAGGTCATTGACCTGGTATCAAGTCCTGTCTGGTAGGAGGCAGAGACAAATATCAAATTGGGAGGAGGTAACTGTACCACTACTGCAACTACAAGGTCAAGGACAGATTTAAGACTGAATGGCTCCTGGCTTCAGCTGGGCCATCTTTGGGTGGGCAGTGATGTCATTGACAAGCATTGTATACTACTGGACCTCTTGGTCCAGTTTAAGCTATAATAAAGTCCTGTCTGGTGGAAGGCAAAAACAAATATTGACCCCGGAGAAGAGGTATCTGTTTCCTCTCCCAGCAGCATGGAGACTGTGCCCTCAACACCAAACCAATCTGCCAAACATGGAGTCTGCATCCTTACCACCAGCCAAAGCAGAAGACATCAAATCCAACCCAGCACAGCCAAGCAGACCAATCACAGCTGCCATCTCATTCAAGAGCTCTTTTCAGAACTAACCACAGAAAGTCTTTTGAGATCACTTTTGCTCTCCTCACTACACCTCCTGGGCCATAAGATGACAATGCAGCAGCCAGCACCAGTTTAACCCAGCAACTGTTCCTAAACAACCAAGCACCAGCTGCAGAACAGCTCAGCTTAACCCAGCAGCTGTTCCTAAGCAGCCAGCATCAATTGCAGACCAGCTCAACCAAGCAGCAGTTCCTGTGCAACCAAACATCCAGCATCTGCATCACATAGTCCATGAGTGACACACTGCTCAGACTAGCATCAATACTTCAATGCCACATTGACACACACCTGGTTAACCAAGAATTGAATAAACCAGGACATTGATAATAAAGCCGCTGCAACCAATGCGTCCACATCATCGACCGTCTCCAGCAACATCTAAAACCTGTCCATACAGCTACACCTACAATCTGCACCAAGCACAGAGACCACCATCTTCACCTTCTAGATGTGCTGTCGCCACAAACTAATAAACAGCTGAGTTTAAGACTTTCTACAACACCAACATCATTCAACACTCAACAGAGACTACCCCTTCATGATACAACAACTGCAATTCTACCCTCACACACTTTTCGTGTATTATTTGCTCAATAAAACCTGAATTCAAACTTGTTCAGTCCTCTGTCAAGTGCAACATAACAAACTGTCTATGGGACCGACGTACATTATCATGTTGCGGAGCCAATAAGCGCGTCGACTCCGCAAATGATTTAAGGATTTACATGCGTGCGAGTGTGTAGTGACAGTCAGAGACAATGAAGGGAGACAAAAGGACGAGATAACAGATACAACAAAAGTGATGTTTTTATTGCCGGAATTACAAACGTGTATGTAAATGTCCGTGGCGGTTGTATGTGGTCTTCAGCTAGGATGGGTTACATCGTTAGCTGGTATGGTCGAGTTGTAGATGTGTGCAGCTGGACATTCGACGAGGGTAGCTGGCGTAAGTCGAGTCGTGGAGATAAAGCTAGATGTTTGATGCTGGTAAGCTGAGATTGGTCGAGTCGTTGAGTGCAGCTGGGCAGTCTGTAACAGTGAGTCGTTACGTGGACTGACTGGCCGGAGCGTCGTGGTCAGTAGCTATGGCTTTGTCATGCCAGATAGCTGAGTGGGCGTATCGTTTGCGGTAGCTATGGCTTTGTCGTGCCAGTTATCTATGCGGGCGTATCGTTTACGCCTTTAGCGCTGTGCAGCCAAACGGACATGCGAAACCGAGCGATGGTTAAGACCAGCTGGTCTTAGTGAGTCCTCTTCGTGTTTGCCTCCAGGCCGTCTATTTCGACTGGTCATTAATGACCGCCAGAGATGCTCCGACCCGCAGAAGGAAACCTCTCATAGCCCTTAAAAAAGGACAAAAAAAAAAAGGGTTGTTGAATCTACTACTAGAAGTGGTGGTGAGGTGGGTGCAACCACGATAACGTAGGACCCGAACCTTGTGGAGCCGAGTGGCCCTTGAGAGCGTCTGCATAGACCTCTGGTATTTATCGATGCATCCCACCAACGCTCAAATATGGCGCAAGGCCATTTTTAAGGTGGGCCCGATCGCAGGGCCAAAGCCCACACGCGTCCGGCAAGGCCAAAAATACCTTCGGCCCCGTCGGCATTCCCCTTTTGGGGCGCCTCAGGCGCCAGGCAATAAACCCCCCCCAAAGGGTGTAAAAGCCTGGGGTAATGGCCCCCTGAGGCCAGAGGAAATCTCCAGTGCCGAGGCACACCCAGCAGAACCGCCCAGAGGTAAGACGGCCTACCGAATGCAACCCAAGAACTGGAGAGGAAAGGCCCTAGAGCATCCGCGGGGACCTCTGTATTTATCGAAGCGTCCCACCAACACACGAATATGGCACAAGGCCGTTTTTAAGGTGGGCCCGATCGCAGGGCCAAAGCCCACACGCGTCCGGGAAGGCCAAAAATACCTTCGGCCCCGTCGGCATTCCTCTTTTTGGGGCGCCTCAGGCGCCAGGCAATAAACCCAACCCCCCCGAAGGGGGTATAAGCCTGGGGGGATGGCCCCCTGAGGCCGGAGGAAATCTCCAGTGCCGAGGCACACCCGGCAGAACCGCCCAGAGGTAAGACGGCCTACCGAATGCAACCCAATAACTGGAGTGGAAAGGCCACACACAAACGCCCTAGAGCGTCCGCGGGGACCTCTGTATTTATCGTTGCGTCCCACCCACGCACGAATATGGCACAAGGCCGTTTTTAAGGTGGGCCCGGTCGCAGGGCCGAAACCCACACGCGTCCGGCAAGGCCAAAAATACCTTCGGCCCCGTCGGCATTCCCCTTTTTGGGGCGCCTCAGGCGCCAGGCAATAAACCCAACCCCCCCGAAGGGGGTATAAGCCTGGGGGGATGGCCCCCTGAGGCCGGAGGGAACTCCACTTCTATCGCGCCACGTGAATAGAAAGTTCTTCTATAAAAAATGGACGCAGAAAATAAGTACTTCTATAGTCCGGTATAGGCTAGCAAAGAGTATTACTTCCATTTTTATAGAATTATTTCTGGCAGAAGTGTTTTACAAATGTTGATAAATGTTCATTTATCCCTTTCTTAGCTGTAACGGCCGGTTAGAGTCGAAAAAGGGCTTAGTCATTTCCGGAGGTGCCCGGATGTTATTTTTCCAGGGCAAAGGTGTAATCCGATCTGTTTACATTCGCAGGCCGGTCGCGGCAATCATCAGTCCCATAACAACTGTAAAAATACTAATTATATAAATTTCACTGATTAAATTTTAAAAAAATATATTCAAATAATGCTTTGTGTGTGTGTTTTTCATTGGACAATATTTTTTCTAAGCTTCCTTCAAGAAAACCTGCTCACATTGTACCCAGTGAGCCTATGACCAGCTGGGCACGAGTCTTCCTAAACCCCTACTATAAAAAAGATCTTGTGTCAAATCCTGCCTGGGTAGGTACGGATGAATACCGCTTCTCTCAAGAGAGCCAATATAAAGTGTCACATGGGAGATAACACTTTTCCGAGAATTTATTAAAAAAAAAAAAAAAAAAAAAAAAAACACGCTTTTGATCATCGATACTTTAGAGAAAAGTCATAACATGGCTCATAAAAAGTGTTTGTTTTTTTTGTACATACCTATCTTTAAAAAGTGGATAATATACATTAATCTTTATCACACAATAGGAAAAATTACTGTTAAATGTTTTAGCGAATTTAAACAACTTAGTTAAAATTTCCATTTATTGAATTTAAAGTTGATGACAATTCCTAGGAAAGGAAACAGTAAATCAAAAACAGTAAAACAAGACTACGAAAGTTGTTTCAAATGCTGTAATTTATTTATTTATTTATTTATTCTAGCAGACGTGTCTGAACAGTAAAATCGATCAACCACGTTGGTTAAGTATCTGACTAAAGAACGCAATGAAATTAGTTATGAGTGACACTAAAATTCAAACCGATGTCATAACTAAAAGCAATTTACGCAACGTTTTTTATGCATTATCTATCTAAACAACCTCTATCCGTATTCACGACTATTATATTTTCACATATTTTTCACGAGGTGTACATAACAAAACATAATACCAAGTTCAATTTAATAGTAGAAGTACTATTAGAGTTATATTTTGCAACACTAAACGGATTTTAACAAATCAAAGTTTTGAAAGAAAAAAAAAAAAAAGGTTTCATTTAATTTGAAGAAACCAATCGTCGTAAGTTCAGTAATATTTTTCCACTTTTATAAGTGTAGTAGTAGAAACAGGACTAACAAAAATAGACCTTCAAACATGGTTAAAATTCAACTCAAAAAACTAATTATTTATATACAATTTCCAGTAATAATTGTCTAGAATTTTTGCATGTGATCAGGTCAGAAGAGACTGCAGTTTTAAATACCGTACTCAATATTTATATTTAAAAATTCGAAATACAAAACTATTGCAATATATTTCTTTAAAAAAACAGTATCCGTAACAGATTAAGAAATAAATCACGTAACTTGAACCATTTGTATACCATAATAACATATGGACACCAATAAAGTATTTACTTTATTGGTCTCTATATCATGTTATTATATTTCCAAAAATTAAAGTCTCAGTAAGACATTTTATTATTACCTGGCATTCTCTTCGGTCACATCAACACCGAGATTAGACAGTTCAATACAAATCCAATGTTCTAAGGTGGTCGCCATGTTGACATACAATGTTATTTCTGTTTTAACTCAACAGATGTCGCTCCGAGAGCTATATAGTACTTGTCTTAAGGGATGGTCCTAAAAAGAATGTGACGTAATTCTGACAGTATTTAGGAATGTAGGACATCGTTAAACTAGTAGTTTGGGACGGCTAATTACAGGGAATTAGTTTAATTAATGAAGTTATTTTATATTCTCAAGTATCCATGTGTACGAAATCAGTTTAATGAATTAAGGGATTTAATTTAATTTAAAAATGAAAATAAAGCTTATGAAATTTATTCCAATAGAAAGTTTGTAGCAGAAAGAACTTCGTATTTTTATTTGGTGCATAGATTAATTTTTGTTTGACCGTAAATTAATTGGACCATTTTCCCGGACAACATAAAAATGGTGAAAGCCTGCCAAACTATCTCTTCCTCAGAACCTTTCAAACAGGACAGACGTACTTTCTGTCCTCTCCCTTCATAGCAGCAGAAGCACAACATCATGAGGAAAGCTGTCTAATTTATGGACCTTTTGAGTCTACCCTCTTAGACCAAGGGTTCCCAGTTGAACATGAATTAGATGCATGTAATCTGCCACACACAGGAACACCTTTATATCACCTCTAACTTTTGCTCTGTCAACAGCGCTCAGACATCCAGCTACCTCATTCCTGTGCAACCTTCTCTGGAGAATTTCATGCCTCTCTCCCACAGCAACCAGAACTACACATTTATGGGCAACTACATCATTCCTGTCCTTAAACAGCAAACACGACTTTTGCTACGTCTACAGCGATGCATATTCCGTTCAGACATTCAGCATTGTCTTGACTGTAGTGACGCACATTCTGCTCAAGCATTCAGCTGCTATAATTCCTTCTCAACACAGTAGTTATTTCCTTCCTTCCTTCCTTCCTTCCTACGAGACTTGCAGTATAAAAGTACCCTTTATTCTGGCTGACATTAAACCTTCTTAAAAACTTTTCTATATCTTGATTCAACTCCTTTATTTACCTTCAAATATAGCAAGGAACTAATGTAACAACTCTTCTTTGCTAAAAGTTCTTAAATCTCATCATTAATCAAGTGACACTTTAAGTACTGCTTGAAATTCATTTTTGTAGCAACAAATAAATATGAATTCATTTTTTAAATAATTTCCTTCATTTATTAAAATAATTTCTGGTACTTAGTTTTCTCAAACTCAAAACTGCTAGTTAACCCTACTTCATCTTACATTACTTAGTGATGTCAAGTCTCCATCACAATACAGAATGTAGTGTATCTCTTCATTCCCATCACTCCCAAGTCCACTCTGACCAAGAGTGGTAGAATTTGTTAGGGTTGCATCTATGGGTCAGATAGAACAGTTTAATCACTTACATACTTGAAACCATTTTACTGTATGCAAACAATAAATAACAATACTTGAAACCATTTAACTATATGCAAACAAATGAGCTCTGGATCATTTAAAAAATGTTATCTACAAACTATTCACTCAATCATATGTATAAACAGGATTTGACATTAGATAACCATCAAGGGTTGATATGCTGTTAAATCAAGTAACCCAATCCATTACAACATTCTTCTACAAACCATCTTTTTAGACAAATGCCAGCTGTTGTAATAATCAGAAGATACCAGAAGAAACATTGTGAATATAACAATGAAAATGAATAGAATAGTCTGAGATATTTAAAATTTTGACAGATAATCAAAAAGGTAACAATATCAGTACACACAATTGAAATTCTCAATATATTAAATAAAGATAGTCAGGAAAAGCAGCTGTTATAATAGTTACACATAATGCTCATTTTTATTTTATTTTAGTGAGTATTTGAATTAATACCTAAAAACATTCTAAAAATTAGTCTTGATTAATCTAACAATAAAACAAACTAGTTTCTTTTATTTTTGTCATAAAAATTTCTAAATTAATCAACACTAAATTAACACATTAAAAGAAGATGTCACTTTGTTTTACAAAGTTCTTGGGAAAAAAACTAATTAAACATACTGAGATAATAGATAAGAGAGACCAGCTGACATATTCTAGTATCTGTCAGCTCAGCACATTTAAATAGATATTTTATAGATATTAGAGGCTTGGTAAATTATTTCTATTTTCTAACAGTTTATCATAAGAAGCTAAATATATAATCAGAAAGAAATGAATACAAGTTGCTAATTATAACCCAACTTCATTTAACAATTAAAACAAATGAAAGAAAACAACATACTTCTTAAAACACATACCTGCTCTGCTTGATAAGCTCAGATATGTTAATAGAATAATTTATTATTCTCCAGCTATAACTAACTTTACTATGATTCAGTTCTAGAAGATTTCTTGAGAATAATGGAGGGATGTGTCTTTCCAAAACAAAAAATTAGAAATGTTTTAAGGACTGGCCAAAGTGTTTTTAGAGACCCAAATATATGAAATAGCCATTACTTGACTTTTAATGGTTGTAACTTTGATTTGAAACTTCCATGGTTACTTTGTATTTACACATGATTCAATTGTTTTAACTTCTGCATGGTTAGTTGGAGAAGATGAAAACTGATTTTTCTTTAACATGGTGGAATGATAATGTTCTCTGGCTATACCATATGCTAAAATTATCAAAAAATTTTCCACATTTCTGCACCATCTTTGGAAAGAGAGTTAAATTTTTGCAGTTGCTATTTCTATGACTGCCACTATTGATGGAGTTTTCATACAAAGAAGTTTTTTTCCTTGTAACATTAATTAAGGGTAAATAAATGAATCAGCTCTCTAAAATTCAAGATCTCTGAACACAAAAACCAACTCAATTTATCAATTTAAAGATATAAAATATCTGAGATGTTCAAATGAATTTTATAACTTTTTTATAACCATTACAAAGTCCAACCTTTTTTACATTGCAAAAATAAAAAATATGATGAATATCAAATATTCAAAAATATATGTAACCTTAGTCATAATAAACACTTTAGCAATGTATTTTAAACCAGAAGACAATATATTAATGAGGTTTTTCAATCTCAATAAATAATTTATAGTGTAGCAAGTTAATTTGTGTGCCATTGTAATTAAAGTAGATACTGTTGCAGAGTTGTTATAGGATTTATTTAAATTATTTACCTCTTGAGGAGATTTTTCATCACCAAAACCTTTGAAGTTGTTTCCTTGAACACTGACTTAACAGTAGATTGTTATAAATTAAAAAGACTGTCAAAGTTTAACCTCTCCCTTCTAGAATTAGCAAGAATATTCTAAATGACTTTCACAACTCTTTTTTTCCCCTATTCAACTTCTCCTAATGAGATTTAAGATATCTGTTTGCTTTTATTAAATATTCTTTGAATTTTTAATTTCATTGTTTTGTTTATTTTCTTATGTTCTCTTCAATTACATATCTTCATCAAAATGACAACACCAAGTGTTTCAATTTACCAAGAAGGATGTTGATTTCTCAGCAATGAAGAACATTTTTCCTTGTATATTCTATTCTATAATGATTATTGGGTAAAATGGTATTTCTCACATGAGTCTGTTCATGACTCTCAAGCAAATCACATTAAAGGAGTACTATGAAACAAGAATTAATACTTTCAGATATCAATTTTGACTAGGCATATTTACTTGTAAAACTCTTATGATTATTAAAGCTGAACAATAATTTTTCAAGAAACACTTTATTGATAAAGAGTCAAATGGTAAATTTTACCCTTACATACAAGAAAGGTGTTGCAGCTAAAACTTTAATGGAGTACCAATTTTTTAATAGTAGTCACTGAAATGTAAAATATAAAAACAGCACTTGAATTACAAATCTGCTTATAATTTCTATATGAATGTGTCATTGACTGAAATGGGTAGGTACTAATGAATAGTAATAGTTCAGGTTAAAAGCATGGTAAAGGTAATCTAAAGCTAAACTTTTAAGACCTTATTTTTCCAATGCAGGCATCATTGGGGAACAAGAAATGTTTTGGTAATAGGCCAAAACTTGGCTTATTTTTAGGTTACCCTTACGGTACTTTTAACCTGGACTAATTCGGATCAATGAAATGTTCTTAGTGGCTAATAATTCAATATTTATATCACCACCCAAGCTGCTTATGTGGTTCATCTATTAGAAAGTAGTTCCTAGAGCAATATATTGCTGGATGGGTAGTTCCAGAGTTTCTGCAGATCAATCTTGAACTGGTTCCCCATCCTCCCAAAAAAACCAACAACAAACAAAAGAAATTTTTTTTGGTACCTTGCTCCACATCTCCAGAATACCCATCAGGACATTACCCAATAGGAACAATTCAAGAATGAGTGTTAATAAGGATCATTCCTCCTCTTTTATTTAAAGAAACATTAAAGTTTTGCTTGCACTATTCACTGAAGAAGTTGGATTTCTTGGACAAGGTATTCTTCTTTTGTTATTTCTTCATAAATTCTTTATTTTATAATGAAAAGAGATAAGTTAGTGTTTGGTATGTGAGAAACGTTTCCTTCTTGATTCTTTTAATCTAGACTATAAAAATTAATTGGAAAATCAGTCAGTACCAAATTGTTGTTGTTGGCAACCGTAGTTGAGGGCAACCAGAAGTCTCCCTTTTCAAGAGCTACTACACTGAAGAGTAGGAGAGGGCGCTACTCCTTTCTCTGGATTTCTCCACTTTACCCTTGGTACGTACCTTATATTGCTGAGTGTTAAGCAAGGAGGTATCAAGTACCATTTTAAAAGTCTTTGGTATGATGTGACCTGGGATTGAATCCAGGTCTCCTGGACCATTGGCAAACACTCTACCAACTAGGCCAATGAACCGGTTCAAATAAGCATCTGTAAATATCTATGATTGAGGTTTTTGAAGATGAGAGCTTGGTAGTATAAGAAACTGATGGCAATAAATTTTGACACTCTTTATATAAGAACCAAGTGGATCTTTAGACATTGCTAAGATAATCTTGATTGGCCAAGATAGTATTATATTAAGATGCTTTTAAGGTAATAAAACTTTTTTTTGTAGTTATCATTCTTGACCTTACATTGTGCAATTCCCATTCTGTGGGTTTTATCATTGTGAGATGGTTGAAATTTCTTTGTGTAGTTCTACTTTTTTCACCCAATGAAAATAAATACATGTTCTCTGACAGAAAATTTTTTAAATAAAAGAGTCAAGAATCTCATATTCAAATTTATTGAATGATGCTGATTATCATAGATTAAACTGTATCCTATTTCAATGGTTCATTTGAGCATTTTTCTTTTTCATTTTACATGGTCTGGCAATGTGTAGCAGTAATTTAGGGAGTGAAGACTTTTTTCACATGAAAAACAAAATGTAAAGAATTTCTACATCCATTTTTTTTGGTTTCAAAAAGTTACATAAACTATTACTATTTTAACTCATCCCTAATGAGAATGTTCACTGGTTAGAAGGAAAAATCAGATTAGTTTTCATCTCTTGATTGCACTCCAGTTAATGTTACCTATCTGATCCCAAAAGACTATGACAGGAACTTGTTAGACATAAATGTGATATTTCACATAATACAATTATCTTTCCATTGTTGAAGCTATTGATTCTGGAAAAGTTTTTAATGAATTTTATTTTAATGTCGAAGTATTACAATGAATATTTTTAGGGGTTGCATTTTCATTTTGTTTGGGTTTTTAATATTTTAGTCATTGGACCTCCAAATCTTCCTCATATACCTCTGATATATTCATTAACAGAGAATTTACAACTGAAGCCTTTATTTTATCAAAATATGTATTCTGCTCTTATCTTTCACTTTTTTCTTCTTGCATCTGGCATTCCTCTTAAGAATTTCAAACTTTCTAATTGTTATATTTCTTCAAATGTTGCTGTTCTTTCTTTACTGAAGTACACTTTGCACTACTTTACTCCAAAATTACGATATATTCACATAATCATTTGAGCCTTAAAACAAGTTTTGTTGTCTCAACCTGAGAATCTCATATGGAAAGATTGATTAGGTTTTTTAGGAGAGGGTACAAATAGTTTTACTCCTATTGAGAAGTTGGTGTTCATAACCAAATAAGAATACAAGAGGAAATTATTACAAGTTTACTATATAAAGTAATCTATAAAATAACTTAATTCTATATTCTTGTCACAGGATCAATATAACAAATGGTTCTTTCACTACGATTGACATAAAAAATGACCGTTACAGCAGGTATCAATATGACAGATGTATCTGTGTACAGTTCTTAAGATGTGATTCTATCAGATTTTTAATAATTCCTCAAATAACCATCGTAAATTTCTTTCTTGTTGCTTTTCTTTGTTCATCCATATCTGAAAGCTATTCCTTAGAAAAAAAGAGAACTTTGTTAACTGCTATGACAAAGGTTTATTTAAATTTAAAAAAATAATGGCAATTAAGATTGACTGACTCCCTTCCTCACTCAATATTATGTATGTGTGTGAAAACGTAGCAGTCCCTTGCTTTTTTCTCTCAAAGCTGGAGAGCAAATTTTTTGGAGCAGATCTTTTTTCCACCAAGCCTCAAGTAACAATTGAAACTAAATTTCCATGCTCAATGTTATATGCACATCTCACCATAGCTGGTTTCTCTCTGAAATCATAATTTCACATATCTGTCAAAAGATCTTAGTTAAATTTTTGACTGTATTTTGGAGCACTCTATAAACCAGTCTATGTCAAACAATCAGAAACAATTTTTTTATGAGAAAGGCTTAACTCATTGTTTCTAAATTCCATCAGACTTTAAAACATAATGTGGCTTCATTTCTTTCAACCATTCTTCTCATTTAATTTTATAAGTTCAATTCCCAATCATTGATTGATCCCCCTGGCTACTATCCCTCCAATTATTCAATAAAGCTCCTTAGGATTTTTCTTTTCATTCTTCTAAAATTAGTCACATAATTCACCATTTAACTACCAATAAAAAGGTGTGCCACATGCTAGCCATAGATCCATAGACAGTACACCTGCACCAGGGCCCCTTTTATGCCTTCAAAGCATGTTAATGTAAAATATACTTACTTTATTTTTAACAGAATACCACAATTACACTATACAACTGTTTAATAAAAAAAAAAAGAGAACATGTAAGTAAAGTTATCACTATCACAATTGTTTTTATGTTCCATCCACCTTTTCAGTCAAGGTTTAGAGTACATTGTATCCCCTCCAGAAGGTAAGACCCCATCCAAAAGGGGTATCCTGTGTATGAAAAGCTTTATCTGATGGTGAGGTTTCAGTCCTGGAACTCAGTAGAATACCTCTTCATTACCATTATTCACAAATCCACTGACCTGGAGTGGTAGTACCTGCTAGGATCCCATAAACCTGTTTAAAAATTATTAGTATTAGATAGGAATTCTTGATACCATATAAATTATTTGTTTTCAGAATTTACTTGAAGATGTAATTGCTTACTAAGTACTATTATTAGTTACTTGAAATCATAATTGTGTTCAAACATTATCAAATAAAAATAATTACTTGAAACTATAAATGTATAAATTAGTATTAGATAAGAATACATGAAGCCATACAATTGTACAAATTATTTGTATTAGACAATACTTGACATATAAAAAGTGAATATGAACATGCAATATGATTCTCTAACTTCTAGGCATAAAATAATCCTAGATGGTTTGATATGCCATTAAAATCAATCAACTGAAATCCATTTAATCCTAATCCCTAATATTAGCATATAAGATGTCTGCTTACCACCACCAAAGATCAGTTAGGGCGCCTCTGGTGGTGTAATGGTTAGCAAGCTCGACTAGCAAACCTACACGAGTGAGTTCGAGTCTCATTGGGTGCCCCTTTCATATGGCCTTGTGCCACATCTAAGCAAAAAGCTTAGTAAATTTCCACCACCAAAGATCAGTTGAATCTTGTAAAAAAAAATTAAAATGAGGAAGAGAGAAAAATTATTTTCCAAAAAGCGATGCAAGTATTTCTGTTTTGAAAATATCCAATTAAATTTTGAAGATTCACCACAGCCTAATTTTCTGTAATGTGTGTGTGGGATAGTTTCTTTGTGTAAGATTGTTTATATGTTAGACAAAGAGAGGACCATTTGTGAACTAATTGTAACCAAATTAATCTTACTTTACCTGCTAGTCTAACTCCAAAAGGCTGGAACAGTAGTCTACAAAAGACAAGTTCTCATCTAACACTAATATTCCTTTCTAATTCATTTTTCATGTGTGTGCATGCTTGATCAACTCACTATGTGATGTGTCAAGTCCCAGCTCAAACTTTCCCTTAGCCTTTTCTTATGCCAAGACACAGCTGACTGGCCAATCAGTGCACATGGTTTCCTTTAAAAAATGAAAGCCAGATCACTTTAGCTTTCTGATTGTTTTACCCCCCCACCAAATAATAAAATATATATATATATATATATATATATATATATATATATATATATATGTGTATGTGTGTGTGTGTGTGTGTGTGTCCAGCTCCTAAATATTTAACCAATCACTATTACTACAACTACCCACTCAGTTAAATTAATTCTCATATATATGTAAGAAGCCAAACAAACATTGACATTATAAATTGTGTTAATATCAGTGAGTAATTAACCTCAATCGGTGTATAACATACTCAGGATCAGTTATCATTTTGGTACATTAATAAAAAATTGAGTGAAGTTTCTCTAACATTTTACCCTAAAAAATATGGTGACAGTATAAAAAGATTATGCAATACTACTGGACATAAGCAGTGTTATAAATTATACTAAACTAATAGTAGGCATAGTTTTTTTGATCTATTACTTACAGAAATAAGAAAATCAATCTGAAACAGCAAGAAAAAAAAAAAGAGGACGGTGACTATAACAGATAAACGATGTTTATAACAGCCTAACATGAAACTATAACTTAGAAAGACAGTATAGGTGTATTTAAAGTGATGTTTTATGCTATAGCTAAGATGATTTTTTTTTTCTTTTTTAAAACCAAGATTTTTTTGATTTCTGAGTTACATGTTTAATTTCAAAAGTTTTTTTTTAGCATTCAGCTTAATGTTTAAATATACAAGTTTTCTGAACATTCTCTGAACTTGGAATATGTCCTATATGGTAAAATGGTAACTAATCAGCTATTCATTATTATAAAAAAGGTAAAAATGATTGGTTCACTGATAAAGGCATTTTTTTGATAATGCCTAGACAGAATAATTAACATAACTTCGGAAGTTTTATAAGTCTTTGCAAGCAAAAGCAATGAATGGCAAGTTCAAAATCAATTCTGAAAATTTGAAGTACTTTTCATTATTGTGCTTTTGTCAAATAAGATCTATGTTAAGAGAGCATACATTTTGTATATGAAATAACTTTAATAAATAATTGATTAAAGATATAACATTATGTATGCATAGAACAAGAATAATTAGAAGAAAGTGTGAAGAAATTAACAGTATAAAGCAAAGAGTAATGAACCTATTCTCACAGTATGAATTGATAAAATGTGCCTTATAACAGTGTTAGAATTTGATTTTTTAAAATCATCACAAGAACACAAAAGTTGCCTTTCTCAGAATAAATGAATGAATTATCTATTTCAAGAGATTAATCAAATTTAAAGATTAAACAAAAGAAAAACATTTTTAATGATCATTTTTATTTGACAGTATTTAATATCACATAAATGACAGGTCATCCAAACGAAGGGAAAGGTTGCAAGAAAAATGTACAACATAAAAGATAACTGAAAAATGCTAAAAATGAGTTATAAATTGGAAGAAAAAAAGTCATGTCAAATTCAATCACTTGAACTAAATGGAATGGCTTTAATGTTAGTCAATATTTTCCCTTCTTAAAAAAATATTTTAAAAATTTAGGAAAAAAAGAAAAAAAAAAAGAAAAAAAAAAAAGAAAGATTTTGCTCTCTGGTAAAAAGAAACTACAGCAGAGAACAAGAAAAATGTTTATTTTAAGTATACCGTAGTAAGTTATAACTTGTAAATGTTTTTATTTGCACAATCCACCACAAAGTTCCAAGGAAATAAATTCCAAAATTATGGTACAAACTGTGAATTCTTTAATTTCATAATTATATATATATACAGAACACATATCACCAAGATTTTAGTGTGTACCTCTGAGGTACACATACAAACACAAAGATGTTTGCCTCTGTTATCAAAATCAATAAAGTCACACAGTAAATTGAAAGATTTTAAGTTTTAAATTTTTAACTAAAGAATATTCATTAATTTCTATTTAATTTAGAATAATTACTCAGGAAACATTTTAGAAGTTCTTATTAACTACATAGTGTTTAATAATCATTATTCTTTGTGATAAATTTAAGTTTCAAAATGCACCAAAATACTTAGAAAAATGCATGATAGTGAATCACTTAAAATTATTTTTAATTCTATTTCAATATGATTTTTTTAAATAATTTTCATAATAGAATGAAGGTGCCATTGAGATTAAAGTGATTTGGTGTACATATACATTACAGGTGTATACATATTAACATTCATGGCATAACGCTTTTAGTATATATTGTCTGTATTTTTAGGTAGGAATTTGTTTCTTTGCAAAGAAAGTGTGGGTTTCAAAGTTTCAAACCATTTGAAGAAGAAATAGTTTCAGAATTGTATGTTGATCATTTAATGCCACATGATACAACTACGATATCATTATGAGAGGAGAAGGTTATATAAAAAAAAAAAAAAAAAAAAAAAAAAAACTAACTACATATTCACTTTATTTTTGTTCATCTGAAGAGTTATATTCATTGAAAGAATATGATACATGGAGGAAATATATAAAATAAAAAAAGGATACAAAGCAAAAAATTCATTTCAATGTTTACCTAAGATTCACCTTTGTTATATATATATATATATATATATATATATATATAATTTGAGCAATTAAAAGCATAATAATCATCAGGGTTTCTCAACAAAGTAGATTAAATAATTAAGGAAAAAAAAATTAAACTTAAATGTTTTAAAATATTTATTTTCTTTAATCATGATCTAATTTACTTTGTTGAAACACCCTCAAATGAAATTTTAAAATAACAATGGAATAAATGGACAGATAGAGAAAGCATGATTAGGAAAGTTTTAGAAACAATGGTTCCTCAAAAATTAGTAAAAGAGGAAGTGAGAAGAAATAATTGATTTATGCTGAACAGTTGAACTACAGGTGAGGAAATGGCCATTCAAAAAGCAGACTGGCTTTTCAATAAATTTTGCCTGCTACAACTGCAATTCACTTGCCATCCAACATTTGCAGGGTTTGTGCACTTCACTTAAGTATATTTCTAAGATTCTGGCAAAACAATGGCTCCATCTGCACCATAATTTGGTTTGGTTTCTTGGCTGAGAACTGTTGTTTCTGTGACATTGCCAGCAGCCTCATCAGCTCCTTGTTCTTCACTTGGTTGAACACTTGAAGTTGGCTGGGCAGTAACAGGAGAAGTTTCTGCAGATTCACTACTCAGTTCTTCCTGCAAGTATAAAAACACAAAAAGTATGAATAATGGTTCTTGCAATATATAAGATTTAAAAAAAAAAAAAAAAAAAAAAAAAAATTTTTTTTAATCAAGTTTTAAAATACTCAGCAAAGATAAAACTGTTAAATGATAAACTACTTATAATATTTAAAACAATCTCAATTCAAATTTGTATATAAGTCATTTTGGAACCTCTTCTACAAAGGAAATATTCTAGCAGACTTATTTTTAGCATTTAGTCTTTAGACTATAATAATAAGCACATTTTTATCATTCAACATTATCTTTATTTTAAATTTATTTAAAGCCTGCTACAGTATACATAGCATCAATATACAATAATGTTTTTTGATAACTATGCAATAAATGATGCATCTCTGCAAAATATTTGCAATGTCAAATTCAATATTTGATATGTTAATTCTCAAGTCATTTAAACATTGTCAGTTTTCTTGTACAAGAAAGTAATTTGTGAAGAATCTTTTTCTGATAAATCTGGATAACTATTTCTTAACCAAAAATCAAGGCAACTTTGAAAATAATCTTTAAAGAACCATCATGCATTAGCTCAATCAATTTACTCTGGAAATTGTCAAATCATTGATTTTATGTATATTTTCAAGACTGAATGCATCTAAACCAGTTTTTATTATATTCTGGTAGAGGAAAGTAATGTCTGAAAGCTTCTTTAAAATTTTCCAAAAAATAAAAAAGATAAAAAATTTCAATTATCTTTTGAGATACTTTTCTTCTTGAGTTTTTAAATAAGACTGAAAATAAATTCACCATTTTTTTACTTTTTAATTATGGGTTTTACTCTCAACTTAAAAAAAGAATGTGTACACAGCTGTTCTTTACTAAAAACTTGCCAAAACATCATCAAAGTGCTTTTTCAAAGAGTTTGTTTTCAACTAAGCTCTCCAATCATTATCTGAGAAACCCCCATGGGTCTGCAAAACAACTTGTATATATTTCAAAACAAGTAGTACACACAAACTAATAATAATTCAATATCATTAACCAACCATTCCAATATCAATTTTGCTTTGGATCTTTCATTATATTTCTTAAACTGATTTAGTGCTTATAATCATTATCTATATAAAATTCTAATACTTTGTTCCTTTGCTTCTTTATATAATATTCTTAGACTTGACAATGTAAGATAAAATAGTATTTTCAGAGTAACAAGTAACCTTTGAGACTAGCCTGCAAACTATGAGTACTCCTAGATATATTTCGTGATTTACATATGGATAATGTAGCATCCAGTTAGTTTGGTTTTTAAACAGTTCTTCTCTTGGGCTGATATAATCTTTTACAACACCAACACTTGTTTATGTGTATGTATGCGTACACACACACACAGGATGATAATGATGTACTTTCCTATCATTTTTGACTTGAGGGGACATCAGCAATTTTTTTGTATCATTACATCTGTCTTATACAAGACATTTATCCTGTCTTTTTGTTACCTGTCAAGCCACATTACACACATTTAATATTACAACTTAGAATAGTCATTACTCAGGATTTTGCATGAATTTTTTCTCTTTTAGAATTTTTTTTTTCAAAATGAGCAATGCCATTATCATGACAATCAAATCATTTTTTTTTCCTTTTGCACTCAAGTGAATTGAAAGGATCAAGAGCCTCCAAATTGTATTTCCAGGGTAAGCAAAGAGCACTGCTGCTAATCATAATTTCACAAAACTGAAAGATCACCACTAATGCAGTTTTTGAGTCAAAAAGAAAATTCCATATGCTCTTTAATTTTTCAACCATTCAGCAGAATGTTGAAAATATTAATAACAAATTGATATAGACTGGTATTTATAGTTGACACTACCACCACCATTTACATCTCCCTTAGAAGTTAAATATATGCAAAATGAGGTAAAAATATTTAAAAACTGAAGTCATCAGTGCATCCTGCCCACAAACTAATCTGGAAGTTGCAAGAACTTTAAGTGCATTCTCGTAAATCCATCAATTACATGAATATTGGCAGCATACTTGTAATAATTTGCAAACTCATTATATAGAAATATATATCATATATATAATTTGTAGAATTATTTAAAGCACTGTAAACACAAAAGAGAGTGACTGTAAATAAATATTAAAAAGGAAAAAAACCCCAAAAAAACAAAAAAAAAAAACAAACTTGACTACCAATCTTATCTTACAGTTATTAACTTATTTCCAAACATGCATTTCTTTATCTTCAAAAGGTGTAGAGAGAGAAAAAGATGATAGTCTTTCAAGTTGGCAATTATACCAATGGCAATGAAAAGAGAATGACTTGCATGCATTTTTCAAGAAGTCCATTGATATTTTCTTTAGATCTCATGATACCAAGCATATATGATGTTACTTCAGCAATTATACAATGAATTAAGAGATTTGGGGAGGGGATGTTGATTTTATATCAGATTATCCTAAAATTTTTATAATCAACAGTTACATTAACAAAATTTTGCTGATTCAAGTCACAATTTTCATAAAAAGAACCTTCGTAGTCGATTTTGCAAAGTTCATGAAAGTTTTTGAAATGAATACACTTGATATAATAATTAATCAAGAAATTATTTAATAAACTAAATTAAAATTTAGACATAAAAAAACATTTTTGTGAATATAAAAGCATTTTATTATGAATATACATTTAACACAAACTATAAGAATCAATAAAACAATATTTTTTTATATTCTTAATTGGAATTATTAACATTTTCATTTTTAATAATTATTCAATTCTATATAATTTCGAAAATCGTTTTTACCTAAACTGCTGACTTTTCACAATTTAAAAAAAAAATATTCTTAATCAGTTAAATAATTATATTTAAATACAATTGCTATTATAGTATATTGTAAAAATAGGCTTCCATCACTGGATTATACAACTAATTTTTTTTTTAAATGAATAAAAATTCTACATTGTTACCTAATTTATCTCCTCAGAAAAAATATGAATAATCTCATAAGTACAAATGTAGCATCAAGTTAGTCATATTTTTATGAAAATGCTGTCTTTACAAAAGTTATGTGGAAACAGTAATGATAACTTAACGCTATTAAATCTAACTTCATTCTGAATAAATTTGAAACTTAAGTTAATATACATTAAAGTATGAATATTGATAAAAAAAATTAATATATTTTAAATTAGAAACTTGTTATAGTTGCATTTCATCCATTGTACCCTTTTCTTAAGTATTCAAGGAATTTTGGACAGAACTCTGTTTAAATTATGGATCTAGATGGTTTTCATTCTGCCATCCTTGTTATATTTGTCTGCCTCTTCCACTGTATATGACTTTATAACAAGACTGAACACAGATTTGACTCATAACCATCAGGTAACTAGATATGTTTAACCAACACTTTTATCCAATCCCTTCAATTACGTATCTTCCAGTGTTTTTTTTAATTTATTTTTTTTTTTATTCTGACTTCATTCAGCACATAAGCCATGCCAGATTTCATATACCCACCCTCAAAGCTGTTGGTTGGTTTTTTGTTTGGGTTTTATGGCATATCAACCTTTGTAAGTTATTTAATGCCAAATCCATTTTTATAGAAATTATCGGTTCTATTTCAAACAATTCAGTTTAGCATGAGTACACAGTTTGTCAAAAGCATTTCTCTTTCAAGCAATTCAGCTTAGTCAAACAGTTCTAGTTCAGCTAATTCAGTTTAGTATAAGTACAGATTTTCTTTACACAGTTAAATGTCAAAACTTCTATTTCAAACAATTCAGTTTAACGTAAATAGAGTTTCAATGTCAAAAACAGTTCCATTTCAAACAATTCAGTTTAGCATAAGTACAATGTTTAATTGTCAAAACATTTCTATTTCAAGCTATTCAGTTTAGTCAATATGCAGTTTAGTTCTGTTTAACCCATAGATTGGTTGGTTGTTTGGGTTTTATGGCATATCAACCTTTGTAGGTTATTTAACACCAAATCCATTTTTATGCAAATAGTTCTATTTCTAAAAATAGCATAAGCACGCAGTTTAAATGTAAATACAATTGTGAAAAACATTTCTATTTCAAGCTATTCAGTTTAGTCAAACAGTTCTAATTCAAACAATTCAGTTTAACATAAGTATGCAGTTTAGTTCTATTTAACCCATAGATGCTATCAGGTGTTACCACTCCGGGACAGAGTGGACCTGGGAGCAATGGCAATGAAAGGATGCTTCGCATTCCCTAAAGCTACAGCATCATTGGAGACTCATCATCAGATCATATACAGGAAACTTGTTGGAGGAATCTTACCCCTATGCAGAGTAGTCATCGGTGTATTCTACAGCCCCAGCGGACTGGACCTTCAAACCTTACTTTTAACAGGTGGCCTTTGTAGTGGATAAAAAGTGTATAGTTACCTGGCAGTCATGAGTTCAATCCCTGAATTGATTAGTGGATAAATTCATATACACAGATTCAGTGAAACAGGCAGATAAGTGATATCATAAGGGAAAAAGTAGGAAGAATCAACTGATAAAAAAACATCCTCTAACAGTAATAGCAAAATGAGAAAACATTTCTGTGAATTGAATAAGGGGGTTGGTTTGGTTTTATGGCATATCAACTAATGTAGGTTATTTAATGCCAAAACCTGTTTATACAATATATTAAATATATGATTTGTAAACATTTTGTTGATAACATTTTTAAACAAGCTGGAGCTTTTTTTTTTTGCACACATTTAAATGGATATACAGATGATTTGTAAGTAATTTCATTTTTAAATGAGTTACAACTAATTTGTTTACACACTAGTATTGCTATTGTTTCTATACAATTAAATGGTTTTAGTGATTATAATATAACACTAATAAGTCTATTAAATATAAATCATTGAAATGGTTACAAGTATTGCTAATTAACACTAATTATTCTATTTAACATTATTCATTCATTTGCACACCATCAAATTGTTCCCAGTATGGCTATGTTATACCAATAATTCAATTTAGGTAAACAGTTAAATGGTTTCAAGTATTGATAGTTAACTAATAATTCTAGTCAACATTACTCATTCATTTGCACACAGTTAAATGGTTCCAAGTATTGCAATGTATCACTAACAATTCAATTAGTCATTTGTTTACACCAAGTTAAATGGTCAAACAGTTCTATTTGACCAATAGATAGGACTATCAGGTGCTACCACTCTGGATCAGAGTGGACCTGGGAGCAATAGCAATGAAGGGGTACTCCACATTTCTCAAAACTTCAGGACTGAAGCCTCATTATCAGATTGTTTAGTGTCATATCCAGGAGACTTGTTGGGGAAGTCTTATCCTTCTGAAGAGATGCAGTTGGTGTATTCTACAGCCCCAGCCAACTAGACTGAAAGGGGTTTGGTTCAAGATTCTCAGATTACTAACTACAAGACACCTAAAGAAAACCAGAAGATACAATGTTCAAAACATGACTATAACGATCATGACAAGGTTACTAGTCTAACTACATCGACATATGAATGATAATTTTTCATTTTAAAAATATAAAATATTTGAACTATTTCGCACTCTAATAAACCAGCGAAATTGAACTACACTGATAAAATATTTGAAGTTTACCCTATTTAAAAATATACTGAAAATGTAAAATAGCTTAAAAAAGTTAAGATGCACGATTACTAAATTTCAAGAAAAAACGTTATTGAAAACAGATTAAGTATCTGATTTAATAAGAAAATCAATGAATCAAGAAAATGAAATTTTCATGCATATTATATAATTTGTAAGTATGTATGATTATACAAATTCATAAAATTGTATGCATAGGGTTTCTGAAAAATGTTTAACTGACATCAATCAAATTTGGGCATCATCTATTTCATATTAATCTTGTCAAAGTTAGTAAGAAAAAAAGTCTTAAATTAACTTAACAGTGCCAATTTATGAATTGTAGTTCATAATTTACTAACATCACATATTGGCACCTGTAAAAGGATGGGTTAGAAGGCAGTGAACTGAAGAAAAATGACAAGTAACATGGATTTATGCATAAATAAATTCCATTTTGACAGTGTGTGAGCTAAAACAGAAACAGAGTTAAGTAAAGGTTAATGTAAAATGTTCAAAGTTGTAACCAAAGCTTACAAGATGTGAAATAAGATATATGCTTGGTGAAAGAGACAGAACAAGAGAAAATGTTGAAGAAATAAAATTAGTCAATAGAAGTATCAACATTAATCAACAGAAGTATTAATAAAAATTAACCAATTTTCATCTATTTATAAGTACTTAATACTCACCTTTATGATATACATAAGAATGATAAAATAAACTGTATCATGTATACATAATTTCACTGAAAATCTACACACAGAAACTTACTTTTAAAACAGTGTTTGTAAGTATCCTATATCAATATTGGGAGAAGCTACATTTAATCTAAGATATAATATATCTGGTCTTTTACACTTAAAGTGACAAAAGACATTTTTCTTAAAAGTGGTTGGATAGTGTGATTTAAAAAAATACCATTTGAATTTGCAACTACCTAAAAATATACAAATAGTTAATGCACTATAAAAACAAAGTAGTAACCTTAGTTTGATAAGGGTCTATATGATAATTAAGTTACCAACAAGAATAGATCATTTTATAATGTTTTGTTTATAAAGCACATTCATGATAAATATTTATGGTTTCTTGAAATATGAAACCTTTTTAATAATACTTTTAAAAATATACACATGAAAATGCAGACAGGAATTCAGGTCTTGATTCCACCTAATGTACAGAAATACATAAAGTAAACTACATGCCTCCTTTAAGTTATTTTAGCAGAGCAATATATTATTCCTTTATACGCCCTGACTATTTCCTTAACTTAGTTGTTATCAAATTTTTCTCCAGCCTTTTTCCACTGAACTAGAGATTGAACTTTAGAGATAATATTCCCTTGACCATTGTCCCCATAGGACAATTCAGTGGTGATAAAATGGAGCCTTAGACCTATGTCATTATACCTACCTCAAAAGTGAAAATAAAAAAAATTCCTCATTCCCAAAAATCAACCCAAGTTACAAAGTTGTAATGATTTATATAATTTCATTTCTTCTCATTTTCAAATAGTTTGATTTTTCTAAAATTGCTTTCAAGGTTAAAAAAAAAAAAAAAAAAAAAAAAATGAACATTCCTTCTGGAAAGTTTGGTTGAAATCAGAAAATACCTTAGAAATATTGGCATAGGCATTTATTCTTATGCATACCTAATAAGGTAGTATATTTGGGAATTAGTCAATATTACTTTTGAAATAAATTCAAGTAATTACAGCTATATTATAAAATCACCAGAAAAAACGCCACATAAGCAACTTAGATTGTTATAACAGTGTGTATATATATATATATATATATATATATATATATTCAAAACATTAGTTTAGAAAGTCTATATTTGATAAATTATTTTCTTGAGGTTCAAAAGTGACAAAGTAAAAAAATCTGACAACTTTTCAATTATTAACAGAGAGAGAAAAAAAAAAGATTTTAAAACGCTTTTTCAAAATCTAATTTATATAAAAAATGGTTTAGAATGTTTTACAGTGATATTATTCAAATTTGAATTTTACACAATATCAAAAATATTGAAATCAAGATTTCAACAAAAATGAAAAGATTTTCAATTCAAAATATTTATGAATGAGGAAATAACTCGCATTTTTCTATTCTAATTTTTTTTTATACATTGTCATAAAATGGTAAAAAGAAACAAAGATTTTTAAGCCAAAAAAGATAATCACATAACTAAGCAGAATGTTCCATAACCAAAAACTGAACCAAACAAAAATATACAAACCGATTTTACTCGTTCTCCCTAGAGAGAAAGAAAATAAAAATAATCAAACTAAATCATAAACACAATCTGTCTCAGATTATAATTTTATCATTCGAACATAATGAATACAAACTGGTGTTTTTTCTTCTCCAGTACATGTCAAGTTAGCTCACAGATCACAAATTTTTCTACTATTTATAAATAGCTATTGTGATTTCAATGACTTTAAAATTTGATATTTTTCATTAGTTGATAAATTAAAGGAAAAAGTAATCAGATAACATAGAATATATTGGTCATAGGAACCTCTTTATTAATATTGTAAGTAACCCTTGTATTAAATAGTGCAACAATGTGCCTAAAAGGCATTCTTAATTGTGAATTTTAGCAGCCATTTAGAACATTGGAAAAGAGTATGAAAAGAAGTTTTTATTAGATTTTAAAAAATCTAAAAGTTTAAAGTGGAAGTATGTTTTTGCAATCATAGCATTCACTAAATTTACCCATACATAAGTAAGTTGGTCAACTATAGTTGAAGGCGACCTGAAGGCTCCCTTTTCAATAGTTATGACAATGAGGTGTAGGAGAGGGCACTACTGTTTCTCTGGATTGCTCCTCAATCTATACCTTATAATGCTGAGTGTTAAGCAAGGAGGTATCAAGTACCATTTTTTGAGTCTTTGGTATGACTTGACCTAGGTTTGAACCCTGGTCTGCCAGATCATTGGTGAACACTAACCATTATGCCAATGGGCTGGTTAAATTTACCATAAATCACTGAAAATTTGAAGACTTTGATAACAGATCCCTTGAAATAATTAAAATGATAATATAATAATCTGTCTAGCATATAAAAAGTCAAGTAAACATGAAATCTTTATCATTTTTATGTTCTAGGCAAATAATGCACTACACCAAATTAAACCTTTTTTTTAAATTTTTTTTTTATTATAACTGTAGTTTTTAGAATACAAATAAAAAAACTATAAAAACTGATAATGAACAATATTTGCTTCCTATTCAGGTATGCTTAAATTTTGAAGCATATCTCAAGTGGGTCCATGAGATTCGATATGAATCAAATCAAATTTACCCAATATATTGAATTGCACTGTATTAAAGAAAAAACAAAAAAAAAAAACTGACTAGTTTTTACAACATGAAAATAACTGATAAATTAAATTTGATGGTATAATGTATATACTAATACTGAATAGAGAGAAAAAAATTCAGCTGATATCAACTTAAAGATCGACTCAATCTTGTGTGCTATAGTATAAAAGATGAATTTATTATTATTTTCAAATATAGTATAGTATTCTTAATGTTAATTCTAAGTTTTTTGTAGTAAGGTAATATACACTACTGACTTATAATTTATGAAAATGTTTTTCAATTACTTTCTATCATCATGCATAAAAAATAATTTTCATTTGTTTGATATCGGGGGGAAAACTCACTACCAATGGGTTGAGGATGTGTGTTTTAGAGAATCTAGGATATATATATATATATATATATATATATATATATAAGGAGAGAGAGAGAAAGTAATGCAGACATTTTAATGCTCATAACTACATATAATAATAGTAACCCAATGTACAATGTGTCATCTTAGAGGCAGACTAAGGATGATTGTTAGTATAATAAAAAAAAAAGTGAGCATGATGATAAGTATAGTGTAGAGGAAAAAAAGGAATAGGCTGAGCGTTCTCAGGAGTATGGACCAAAAATGTAGATACGATGCTACTTGTGGAGGTAGTAATAGGTACAAAATTCCTGAATACTTTAAATAAATAATATAGACACCGCAAAATATCTGAATTATATCAGAACAAATGCATGTATAGCTATAAGTAAAATGGTTTAGCATTTAAAAAAAAACATTAAAAAATTAAAATATTCTGATTTGAAAGTTTGTGATTCTGAGAAATAAAACTAAAAATGTCATGGCAGAACTTTTAGAGCAACTTAATATGATTAAAGCATGATGTATAATTAAAGCAATTTTCCACAAATTATCCTACACATCAAACTGATTAGAAAAATATTAAATCTAAGGCTAAAACAAAGAAAATTATGACAACACTTTGAAATATTTAAATGCAATGAAAACTATTACATAAAATTTATTAGATAACTAAAACAAGTTAAGTACATGGCTAAAGATCAGAAATAAATATGATCATAATAGTACCATAGTTCAAAATAAACTTGAAAGTTTAAAAAATAATTTTAAACTACTATAAAGAAATGATAGAAAAAAAAAAAAAAAAAAAAAACTAAGTTAAAGCAACCATTAATATTAAGATAATACAATGATCAATTTGACACCAAAGTCTATCAATGTAACACAAAACAATACAAAAACCACAGATACTTCAAATTAACCATCCTAATTGTTATTTTTTAAACTTTGTATTAAAATATAATTAAAAAATTCTGGGATTTTAAAATTATTGCAATTACAAAGCACAAAATACATACCACCTTAATTATTTTTTTTATAATTTCATGCCAAGCCAATTTTTAAGAAGCTACACAAAAAAAAAAAAAAAAAAAAAAAAAAAACGAAAAAGAAAAAAAAAAAAAAAACACTACCATTGGAAATTTCCAGCAATTCAAATTCAAGAATAAAGAATGAATAAACACAAGACTATTTTAACATCCTATAAGATTTGTCATCACTACACGACAAAAGGTTAGATAATTACTTCTAATTGCAAAGATTAAATTTAACAAAACTTGCAAAATCTAGTAAGCCAATATAGCTATATATATTTTTTATTTACTTTTTTAATGCAATTTTTTTACTTTGATTAAATTTACTTAAAAGTAAATGGTTTTAAAATAGTCTATATCCAACAAAATATTTATTTCCGGCATCAACTAATTAAAAATAATGTTTATATTTCATTATTCATAGTTAAAAAGTAAAATATAATAAAAAGAAAATTAAAAATCAATTTTCTAATTACTAACCTAAAACATTTTAAATTTTTTGTATATTTTTAAAGTGAATTAATTTTAACAATGATTAGTGTAGAATATTAAATCTGCTATGCAGTGAACATAAGGACCATGCAGGATTCATATATAGTGTTGGAGGCAATTAAGAGCCCTCCAATGGTGTTAGCAATTTCTTACCGGTGGATGATCAGAGTCCCCTTTGACAGGCTCCCTCTGTAACAACAAAAACTAAGGGTACTAAATCTGCTGTCAGAAAATGTTAAAAAAAAAAATTAATAAATAAATAAAAAAATTCAACATATTTACCTTCAATTACTAATTAACTCCAATTAGTAAAGTATGAATTTTCTTTAGGTAATTAAATATATAAAGCCTTACAATTTAGGCAGGAAGTCTGGTATTCACATGCAAAGCAAAATTTTTTTTCTTTTCTTTTTAAAACAAACCTTAAGGCAAAATATCAATGCTTTTTGTATGTCAAGACATGTGAATAATATTCCAACCATTCCTTTAGAATAGGCAAAATAATTTTGAAAAATTAATTCAATGATTCAAGATTTTTTAAGAATACCATTTGATCAATCTATATCTGACTTTTTATACAGATCACAAATAATATCCCTGCTGATAAATTCTTCCTATGAAAATTATTTTCATTTATCTTTCAAAATGTGTCAAGTTTTCTTGATATTCAATTAAAATATAGAATTACAGACTTAATCTTTTAATAGAAGATACAATTGAGAATAAGCATGGTTCAATAGGTTTAACAGTTGAAGTTAATGTATATCAACTGATTATTTTTATCATTAAGGGTTTTCGGACTATTGTCTTCATCTTTATTGTTATTTCCACAATGTTTAGGCTGATATGTCCTCTGGCCTTCTTTAGATGTTTGTCAAACTCGGGAACCTTCATGGAACTTCAAACTATATGCTTTATTGAATCTACGGGGGTCGCCTGTTCTGATTCCATTAGCCATAACCGGGTACAAGTGTTAAGTATTCCTGTATTGTTACCTGTGCTCGTATTCAGATTTTTTTGAATACGAGCACAGGCAAAAATCATATATAACAGTAGTAATCCTAGTCAAGTAAGAACATTAAGTTTATAAGTCCCAAAAATTCACTCTGAACTGTCCAGTAGGACACAGAGTGTAACGGTTATAGGCGTTGGTTCCCTAACCTTCTAAGAAGACAATCATCTGGAGGTTGCAAGTTCAATCCTGACTGCAGGCGAGTAACAATACAGGAGTACTTAACACTTGTACCCAGTTATGGCTAATGGAATCAAAACAGGCGACCCCCATGGATTCAATAAAGCATGTAGTTCGAAGTTCCATGAAGGTTCCTGAGTTCAACAAACACCTGAAGAAGGCTGGAGGACATATCGGCTGAAACATTGTGGAAATAGCAATAAAGATGAAGACAATAGTCTGAAAACCCTTAATGATAAAAATCATCAAGCTTCGTCACAGAAATTCAGACAACTAATATCAACTGATCATTTGGCTATAATTATACACATATCTAAATTGATTTAAATTATTTCTGACAAAATCAGAAATTTATACATTAAAAAAAAAAAAATAAATAAAAATAAAAAGTTTGCTTAATTGATAAATTTTCACTAAAATATTCTAATTAGCTAACAAGTTCTTATCAAAATTTAATAAAAATAATCATTAGACCTAATTTAAAAAAAAAAAATCCATAATCTAGTACACTATCCTAGCAAGCTAACAAAGTACTTATTTACTCCTAAACAAAAGAAAAAGTTGATTTCCAAAATTTTTATCTATAGAATTAATGAATTTTGATACAAGAAAAACAAACATTCAACTTTTCATCAACAAAAGCCAATTAAAATATTTAGCACAAATACCATTACATATAAAATCGAATTTATTTTGATTTAGTAAAATCTAGAATACGCTAGAAGAAAATGTGCAAGATAATCTCTATTAGTCAATCATGTAGGATTGACACTTTGGACTTAACTGTATAATTAAAATGAAACAAGAGTCAAAAGAGCATGTTGAAAGATAAATATGTAGAAAAAAAGTATGAAAGATAGCAATAAAAATTTTGAGAGTAAATACTTATAAACTTAATAAAATTTTCAGGCAAAATTACAAGAAAATACTTAAAAAGATTCAATGAAAAAGCTGAATGAATTGCAGTTCTTTGACAACATAAATATAGTTATGACTAAACATATATTTCCTAACTGCAGAGATTGCATATCTAATAAAAGAAATCCAGTAAGATATAAGCATGCATTTGTTTTAATAGTATCATCTTAATATAGACTGTACTTGACTGATAAGATAAAATAATAGTATACTGATATAATGAATGAAAACCCAAATACTGGATTTTTGGTTAAAATGAGTAGAATTGCATAATAGCCCAGAATAAACTTTTAAAACATGCATCTTATAACAAGCAATGTTTGATCTAATAACAGAAGATTGAACAAAATCTTATTCCATAATAATAATGACATATGAGGATGTGGAAAAATTCAGATTAATGTCATTTTCATTAAACAGAATAGGAAATTTTTTTCCTTGTAATTTTACATTGTTCTCTACATTTGAAATCCATACTCAAGTAAAAATAAATTTATATGAAAATAAAAGCTTACTACAGTATAAAAAGAAACAAACCTTTAGAAATAAGGACAAACTTGAATATGAAAATGTTGAGAAATTTTTTATAGTTACAAATTGCAAAGCATAAAAAAATAGAGCAACTCAAGTATTTTTAAAAGATAACTTTTTTTTTAAATATGAGAATATACAAAAATACAGACTTAATAATTTAAGGTCAAAATATCTATATTGTTCAAGAAAGAAGATAATTTTAAAAATAAAAAGGAAAATACATCAAAATTAAAATTCTAAAAGAGTAAACAGTTGTAATTACAGAAGAATAATTTGTAATTAACTATAAACTACAAAAACAAATTTTCTAATGCAATTACACTAGCACTAACTTGAAACAATATCACTAAAATACTTCAAAGTTGTGATTTAATAATAAAAAAAATTTTCTAAATTAAAAATAAAAAAATCTTCAAAATAAAATTTTATGGCATATTATATATTAAATAATTTTAAATGAGAAATACTGATACAGATAAAACAATTTTTTTTTTAAAATGACTTTTATGACAAGATTACAAATGCTGAATTTATCTGAAGTGGTGTTATACACAGAACTATTTGGACTAATGTCTTCATTTTGTTTATTATAGAGACAAGACTAACTACTGTATCCTCCAGCCTTTGACAAGCGTACAACATATTTGGTAATCTTCTGAGAAATTTTTAACTGAACACTGAGAGCATTCTTATAGTCCTACCTATGCTAGAGGATATCTTATGTTAGTTAACTGATCCTTGTGATCCTGCTTTTCAGGTAACTTAAAAATTTCTTGGTCAAGCAAGTTAAATAAAATTAAAAAATGACATTACAAAAAAACTGACTAATACAAGATATTCTTAAATGCTTTTTTTTGTCAATATTCTTGCCTGAAGAGTTTAACTGGTTATTAATTTCCAAAAATCTACACATAAAAATAAATCAAATTTATACAAATTTATCTTACAACCCAACAGTGCTAATTTTGTGATTACAGATTTAAAATAAGGTACTTTCCTTTCAGGGAGAATGTGTTAAATGTGCACGAAACAACTATTACACTTCATGTACTAAATGCTCCAACAAATTTAAATTTTAACTTTTGAGCGGCAAAGATAAGAAATCTTATACTGCTGCAAAGATTAGCATTTTATTATGTACTGATTTTAAATTTGTAAACTGTCAATAAGAAAGTACGATTAATCAAATTGTATTGCAATGAACATATGGAAGAATATAGGTTTTATTAATTATTAAGATAAGTGATAAATCAATTTAAAAAGTGGAACCTTAAAACCATTGCTTTTGGTGTAACAAATTCCATAAGGATAGGCTTCTCTTTACGAAAAAAAAAAGGTTCTACTATGTTAAGATGATATAACTATATTCCAATCAAATGCCTCAATTTTTATATTTATATTTATACATATATATATATATATATATATATATATATAAAATTCAATTCTATGGTGTCATCATCAATTTATTTCACGTCTATTATGAACCTCTTCAGATGTTCAATGAAGATATCATTTGGGAGTATTTATATTACTTCTGACAATAAGAGAATTTTATTATATATATATATATATATTTGTGCTTTATGGCATATAAACTTTTGTAGGTTATTTAATGCCAAATCTATATTTATACAAATAAACAGTTAAATTTCAAACAATTCAGTTAACCATAAGCACAGAGTTTAATTATCAAAAACATTTCTACTTCAAGCTATTCAATTTAGTTCAAGTTCTAATTCAAACAATTCAATTTAGTATAAGTACACAGTTTAGTTCTATTTGACCCATAAATAGGACCTTATCAGTTTCTACCAAACTGGACAAAAGTGACCCATCCGATTGTTCAGTGTCATATCCAGGACACACATTGAGAGGGTTTTACCCTTCTGTAGAGATGCAGTCGAAGTATTCTACAGCCCCAGCTGACTGAGCAATATATAAGTAAATTTGGCAACCTTAGTCAAGGGTGACATGAAGGTTCCCTTTTCACTAGCTCCCATACCATGGTGTAGAGGAGGACGCTACTTCATTCCCTGGATTGCTCTACTTTATCCTTGATCCTTACCTTATAATGCTGAGTGCTAAGAAAGCCAACATCAAGTACTATTTTTTTTGAGTCTTTGGTATGACAACCTGGGATTGAACCCTGGTCTCCCAAACCATTGGCGAACACTCTATTCATTAGACTATAATATATATATATATATATATATGTTTATCTATAAGCCTTAAGAAGTACTTACATATTTTAACAGTAGATAATTTACAAAAAGGGGTGGGGTGGGGTTGGAGCATATTACTTTTCTTTTCATGTGTTTAGTTTTATTATTTCTACAGCTGCAATCATTGTTATTCCTATCACTAGTGTTATTCAACCTATTACTTGTTTCACCATTATATAAGTAAAGATGGCAACTGCAATTGAGGGTAATCCAAAAGTTCTCTTTTCAATAGCTACTATACCAAGGTATAGGGAAGGGCGATAGTCCAATCCCTGGATTGCCTCACTTTACTCTCGATGTGTAACTTATAATGCTGAGTGTTAAGCGAGGCGGCATCAAGTACCATTTTTTGAGTCTTTGGTATGACTTGACCAGGGATTGAATCCTGGGTCTCCCAGTCCATTGGCGAACACTCCACTCATTAGGCATATATATATTTTATATTCGTTTTGGTAATGGGGATGATATTGCATAGTACTGAAGTCAACATCAATAAAATAACTGGTCCATCTATGAATGCTTTTATGGATGATGTAACTATTCGTAGAATACAGATCACAGATAGAACAACTAGTCACCTGCCTACAGGAGCTCTTCAAATGGGCTGCAATGAATAAAGCCTTCAAATTGACAGTTTATAAATAATTAAAAGGAAACTGCAGAGAAAAAGTTCTGTCAATGAGAATGAAATCCCCAGAATCCACGAAAAAAGTGTTAAGAGCCTTGGTCGCTGCTACTCCCTACCATGCAACTCCATTCCCCAAATTGCTCCACTTTACCCTTAATACTTACATTATGATGCTGAGTATTAAGCAAGGCCATATCAAGTACCATTTTTTGAGTCTTTGGTACGATTCGACCTTGAATAGAACCCTGGTCTCCCAGACCATTGGTGAACATTCTACTCATTAGGCCGATGATCCAGTTATATAACACATGGTGTCACATGGGGTGTTTAAGAAAAATAACAATACTGTCACAACATGCACTCTAGCTAACTGCCCAGTAAGAGATCCAAATATATGCCAAAGAATTTACACTATTTATCATTTAATTAGCTTAAAATGCCATAATCTTTACATAGGAAGTACAATCAAACCCCTCCACATCAGAATTAAAGAACACCTCAACGCATCCTCATTCCATAAACGTTTAATTAAATGCAAAAATAATTTTTCCATTAAAATAGAAGCAATAGCACAATGTTGGTAATCTCAGAATTAAGGAAGCTTTATTAATAGCTAAGCTACACCCTCAGATTAACAGTAAGTTAGAATTAGATATTGAATATATCATTAATTAAATATGTATTTAGAATGTTCATGTTAAGTTAAAAAAAAATAATAAAATGAAATTGATTAGGACAACCGAAATCACATCTATTCCACATAGCGTTTAAACACCCCAGGTGGCAACATGGCTACAACACCCAATATGGCTTTCTAACACCATCAGTTATTTGTCCAAGCTTAGCTTTTCTTTGATTTTTTTTTATTCAGGCAGTTAAGTACAAGGCAAACTTTACGGCGGTTATGTTTGTTTTTCTTCACAGTATCATATTTAGACAACTTTCTTGATTCAGGCAGTTTGGTACTAGCTTTAGAGCTGAGAGAGCTGTTTCTGCCTGCCTACAGCAATAACTACTGCCGCTACAATCACTCAATTTCCATTTTGTCTAACTCCATTTCTCTTTCAGATTAATTTATGTATATTCGTAACCTAGTTAGGGCTGGTGTGTGTATCAACTTCAAAAGTACTGGCCTTCAGCTAAATTCCACATCAAATTCCACTGCTAAATTTAGCTAATAAAATCGCTTTGAACTCATCAATAACCTTAAAGCATCGACACTTTGTTTCTATCATTTCTTTTGTCACCAAAATAATTCAGTTATTACAATAATCTGCCTTTTAACCAAATGAAGCATAAATTCTTTTTCATAACAATGACCTTGAGGTGTCACAACTTTGTTTTCACAAATTTCCTTGGTCATTGAAATAATTCAGCCATTATGCCAGTTCACCTTTTAAACCAAACAAATTGTACATTCTTTTTCATAAGAATTTCTGCGATAATATAAACAAACCACAATTCTTTCCTCACACTACCCATCAAAAATCCATTACACTATTACACATTTGTAATGTATTTCTCTGTTCTTCTAAAATCCATATCAATTTCTTTTCACAGGGTAATAAACCCCTTCTGAACAGTCACTGCCCCCCCCCTTGGGTTACAGTTTGATTGTATTGGATCCCAGAAAATGTTAAAATCTTGTGTATTTCTCTTATAAGTTGTGTTACTGCTTGATGTTATTTCTCTAACGTCCCATCAATCACCAGATATTTACGATTACTGTGGGTCACTATGGCAGACCTGAATTTTTAAGATTAAGCAGAAGTCCTTCAATAACCCAACCACAACCAAATTTTTCTTAGATTTTTTTGGTGATTACTTGATAGTAATCAAAAGAAATTTTTCTATTTAAAAAAAAAAAAAAAAAAAAAAAACCAATGAAAAGACAACATTTTTTCACTATGAGGTTGCAACCATAACCACTTTTTTCTTTTAATTTTTACAGCTAATATAACTAGAGATATTTGTTTTTAAAAGGTTTCCATTTTGCAAACTAGTGTGCTTAAGAAATTGCATAGAAAATCTTTAAGCTAAAAGGACACTGATTTTTTAAAATCTAAAAACCAACTACTTATTAGATTTTAATGAAATTTTAAAAATTTATCAATAAAGATATTTATTTTTGAAAAATGCTTAAAACTTTTTGTAAAAGACCAACATTCCCCATCACCATCTTATTTAAATTTAAGAAATCTCAAAAAAACTTAAATCAAAAATAAAATAATTATTACCAGATAAATATGATTATGAGAAATTCATATTAGTGCCTTTCTTTATTAATTTTGGAAAGATATATAAAGAAATTTGTCCTGAATCATAAACTGCAATGAAACTAACAATTATTTTTATACTATGAAGTTTTCAGTTATTCTAATATACAGTGGATACTTTTGGGTTGGGAGGGGAAAGAATCTATTGAAATAATCCCATGCACATCCCAGGTCGAGTCATACCAAAGACTTTAAAAATGGTACTTGATACCACCTTGCTTAACACTCAGCATTATAAGGTACGGTTCAAGGGTAAAGTGGAGCAATCCTGGGAATGGAGTAGCGCCCTCCCCTACACCTTGGTGTAGTAGCTATCGAAAAGGGAGCCTTCGGGTCACCCTCGACTATGGTCGCTAACTTTTACTTACATTCTTACAGCTGTTAAAAAAAAAAAAAAAAAAAAAAAAAAAAAGATTTAGCCCTATTGCTCTTTTTTTGGCATTTTTTATTTGTTTATTCCAAAATAAGAGGAGAAAATACATGGAAGTGAGAACTTGAAAACCATTAAAAAAGTTTATCTTAATATTGTTGAAAATTATTCCTTGTGTTAAGGAATTTACACCAGGTAAGGTCAGCAACAGTGATTCTATGAAACTAAAGGAAAAATTAAGACATAAATAGAACCTCCTTAGAAAACATTAAAATGAGTACCAGCTACAGAAACATGGCATGTTTAAGAAGTGCAATTGAACAAATTCAAAGGATTTTTGGATATTATCAGAGTTATTTTCAGTAGTGTAACCATGCTTCAATTTTACTAAAGTAAAGTCTAACAAAAATTTGCATTTACATCTCATGCAAATATGAAAAAGAATTTAAAGAAAGGTCATATCTTAAGAGAAACTGGAAAAAAATCAGGTATGATAGATCATGTAAGTAAAACACATTATACATTCGAGATAAAGTTTAAACATAACATAGAATGCTACCAAAGAGTAAATAAATTCAAAGGATTAGCATACATCAACTTGTCTTCTATGGATTTCAATGTAGTATGGTTTTCATGACTTAAAGAATTTAAAAACTTCACATAAATCATGTACAATACAAGCTATTTGCCTGTAACAAATTCCTTAAAGTGGAATAATATATTACTGTGAATAGTTTTTAAACTTTTGATTAGTGTAAACAGGGAAAGAAATTTCTTCCACATAAATAGTATAGGTGAAGGAAGCCATAGAATGAGAACATAATGAATGAGTTCAATTGTTCAAACAGCTATTGGAATGATAAGGACTCTTCAAAATTATTCATAATATCCTGATTATTTAATTAGTAACTTTTTTTTTTTTTTTTAAGTGGGGAGGAACCTGCAACTCAATGCTCAAAATCATTTAGTACAGTATTTCAAATTTACATGTTCTGTGGAAAGTTATACTATTAAAAAAAAAAAAAAAAAAAAAAAAAAAAAGAGGAAAAGCTACACCGTACAATATTACAAGAAAAAATTATCTAGTATTCCAACAAGATAAAGAAAAATTCTTTGCTAACAATCAGATATAAGGGAATATAGGAAAAATGGATTTATTTTCCACACCAGTAAGAATATCTAAAATAGTGTTAGGATTTGAAGTGTTACAAAAATTGAAAATATATATCATTATTAAATGGTTATTAGTTATTGTAATCTTTTATGCTTCATAAAAATCAAGAAATTAGGTTATTAGGAAAGATAATACTAACTGAAATCAAAGAGTTAACACTTTGTTATGATACTTAGATAAACAAAATCTACCAATAATTATCTTTAAATCATATCTAAAATGCAGTTGATATCGAATAAGAAAAAGATAAACAGTAAATGAAAAAAAAAATTTTTTTGAATCAACTTAATATGCTTTCATAAAACTTATAAGCCCATCAGTTTTTTTTACTAAAGTAGATTGAAATATTATACAGAAAAGTAATAAATATTTTAGAAAATTAATGAATTTTTATTTCAATAATTTACTGATAGTACATAAAAATAATTAGTTTCTAATTCCAATACACATACAAGATTCATTTTCAAGCTAATTCTCTTAGTATAGTAGATAACATACTAATTATATAAATTATCAAATACCAAACTGGATGGGATTTTGTGTTCAATCAATAAATCAGTACCTTTAAATGTTACTACTTTTAATACACATTATAACTCTTAAATATGTATGTTTTTACAATGAACAATATACAAAAATAGCTAGTATATTCAAGATTAGAAATCATTATTATTGAAGACAGTTTTTTTCTTCCTTCGAGACTGTTCCTCTTATCCGACATTTTTCATGAATTATATATTTTTCAGATAGTGTAGATATTTACCATTAGAAATAACTCAAATTTTAAACCAATATATAGAAATTAAGATTTGATTTTTTTCATTTGTTAGAAATTCTGAAAGTATGAATGTATGGGCATTTGGTGAATTATAATAAAATCAAAAAAACATTCTGTACTTATTGTATCAACAACTAAATTTAGTTAGTAATAGGTTTCTTCATTAAAAAATAAATACATAAAAAAGGTCAAAATAATCTACCTTGAGGAAATCACAACAAAATTCCACCTTCAAATAGGAAAATAAAAGTTATACTATATTTATTTGAATATAATGCAAATGTAATTTAATCCCCTCTTTCTGTAGAAAAATAAATCAATACATTTATCCTATATAAAGTGACCAGCCCCCACCCAAATTACAGGTATCGTTATTTATCTTTATAAAGAAATTTAATATCACTGCAATTTTTTTTATTTGAATTATATAAAGGCTGAAGTTAGAAGGCAAATGTGTTCAGCCTTTTTTCTTAGCTAAGAAAAATAAAAAATGCATCACATTTTCCCCTTTCCCATGATAAAGAAAATTTGGAGGAGTTAAATGGCTACTAACTTCAGTGTTGCTTTTATTTGTTTCTAGTGGGAGAGGCAACGGACAATCTTGTTTAAAATTGGTGTGTAGACATTTTGGTTGTGTTCGTTTTAAATTTGTTCACCCATTTCAAATAGTTCAATTTCAAATTTGATTTGAATTTACTTAATCATCTAGAGAATAAAAATCCAGCATTTGTTTGTTACTATAATACAGCCAAAATTTTTAAAAAATTCTTATTAAGTGTCGTTTCAGAAATTTAGACAACTAATTTTTAAATTATTTTTACAACCAAGTATAACTTTGATCTTGATCTTTAATATCAAATTTCTTACAGTATACACAAGTAAACATATTCATAATTTATTTTATGAGAAACAAAAACTAAAAAAACATTGGGATTAAGATAATGCCCCAAATCAGAAAATTTAAAACTGTAAAATTGTTAATTTAAGTTATATTAGTAAAAAGAAAAAATATTCACACTGAATATTTTTAATTCAATAGAATTGTCTAAAAACTTTTAAAATGCTTCAAAACTCTTGATCTTGTCTTTCTATTCTTGAATGCACCTGAAATGTTATAAATCAAGAAATAAAAGGAATTCATCAATAAACACTAACTGCAAT